>VDFB02097502.1:0-53995 GCA_007258455.2 Sequoia sempervirens
AGTCCAATGACACAATGTGTGAAAATGTGTAAACATGAGAGAGTTGATCAATATTGCCCAGTGCAAAATCCTCTCCGCTTTGAGAATCTTGAATTATCACTGTTCAGTAGATGTAAACTCAACTATCTTCCAAGAATTTGTAAGTTGATAATTGAAAAGAATGTTCTTTGGCAATGCGGGAGCAAACAAGTTGTTAGGGATACTCTGATTGCATATCTCAACTATACCTTGTCCAGAAACACATATAGAAGTGTTATTAGCTACTTGTATTTGTGTACATTAGAAAGATAAAATGACATGTGCACTTCTAGATAAGGAGGCATATTGATGTGATGCTCTTGAATCAAGAACCCATTTATCAATCTCCGAACCTACAACAACCATTAATACTTTTCCTTTAGATATATCCTTTGATTTTGAAGATGTTGAACTAGATGAAGATTCTTCGATGGAGGTAGGAGCCACTAGTTATTCAAGTAGATGGTGAAGGTGGTGTATCCTTTTCTTCATAGTTTTGTTTTCATTATGTCCAATTTTCTTACAGAAAACACGCTTCACTTTTTGTTGTGATTTACCATCTTCTATTTCTTTGTCTTTATGAATATTGCGCCAAAGATGGATCTTATGAACAAGCTAAAAATAAAACCTTTCAAACCGCCAAATCCGATTGATCTAAAGGGTAGCGCAATGCCTACCTGTGCGGAGCATTAAAGACCAACACATGCGAAAAAAATCGACGCTCAAGAATGTGATGAAGCGAGTTGTATCGGCCAACAAAAGCCCAAGGAATCGCGAACAATTTGAGCCTTTGAAAGGAGCTCCAGAAGCTGTCAAGGAGGTCGTGAAGCTCGCTCGAAAGAGAAAGCTTAGTGTTCCACAACAAAGCTTTCAAATTCAAGGCCAAAAAAAGCTTCGACGGCTTGCAAGTAATGAAAACTTGACAACAGGGTCGTGACATACAAGGAATTTCCTCAATATGCTCGAATCACTTCAACATGTCAGTTCAACTCACACTATGTATCCCACATGCCGCAGTAGCAAGTTTTAGTGCCAACACAAGACGTTGCGACCTCTACATGAATCTGCCATGGAGTGTTTCACTTTTAATTGAATTTTGTTCACCATAGGCCGAATAGAGAAGTCGACTAGGGTAGTCGATGCATTTGTTACCGAGGCCGAGCTGCAGAGCTAGAGAATGGATCGCACCTATTCCACATCCTTCTTATCTCAAAGTGCACTCTAAATCATGCAATTTAACCTCACAAAACCTGCACAACCAACAAACCAATTCGCATGCAAATGAATTTGAAAATTAACTCACAGATCAGCCGAACCATCACTCAAATTGTAGAACAACTTTGATACGATGTTAATGTTGGTCAAGATCTCTGATTGATGGTTGATATCAACAAGTCTATGAGATCGAGAAACAAAGAATGCAATGCAAAATGGAATGAAGTACAATTGATGGAATTATATTATTAAAGAGAATGATTGTACATATAAGAAACACATTGTGAGTCGCTATAGGAGTGCTCAATTCAAGGTGGCAAGAAGGCCCTATCAAGTAGCAAATGAGAAGTGCCACACATCTTTGAAGAGTTCAACTAGCTCTTCAAATGACACATCACCACCTAAGGTGGCTTAATACATAAAGTAGAATAAAACAATTAAATAATAATTATTCTACTCAACACTTAGTTTAATAACAAAAAACGAACACTGGATGAAGAAGATTTTGTGATATGACTTTTCATGTTTAGATGATGATGCCTTTGTGTAAACAAAGTACCTCAAGTATACATATATTTGTGTTTTTTTGAAGGACACGTTTTTAGATTTAAGACGAAGTCATAGTCATATATATTTACTCTAAATTCAAACTCATCCCTACAATTAGCAATGTTTTGATCTACAATTTCACCTTATTAATGTTTTTCTTTGATCTACTCTTTAATATCTAGGGACTTCTGTTATTTAGAAATACCATAAGGGTTGTTGATTTTTCATATGGAGGCGAGTTCTCCTAGATCAATCCTAAAAAGGTGAAACAAGATAAAAAATAGTCAGCAAACACTCTAGATATTCAAATTTGTTACTCATTTTTATTGCATTGAATCAAAACGTCTCACTATTAATTGCTCCAATGTTATAAGATAAATGAATGTTCTCATGATTATAATGAATACATTGTATGTTGTTAATACTAGCATATATCATCAAATGATGCCAAACACGTGTTTATTCAACTCAAAGCAAAAGGGTGAATGGAGCCACTTAGCTAAAAGCTTGAATTTTAAAATGAAAGGCAATAGGTTTGTGACCATGAGGTCACCCTTGCGATTGAAGAAGTGTCTTAGAATGGGTTAATAGTCAAATCTAAGTGCTAACAATCAATCCAAGTGGTCAATGGATAAACAAGGGCATACACATTTGTGAATGTGATAAATGAGCAAATAAGGTAAATGTATAGATGTGTGTGAATGAGAATAAGATAGGGGTAATTTTATAGGGATACATGTATGCAAATGGATAAAAGAGACGGGCTTGATATTAAATCAATATGTACATGTACAGAGACATTTTTTCAAAATAAACACAAAACTATATGAAAAATAACATAGTATGCATAAATTTTACCATTACAGTTATGTACATAATGAATTACAAATACTTTCTATATATTATAAATTTACATCAAATTAATACTTTTAAAAAAACATAATTATGTCCTCTCTAACAAGCGTTTAACCATAGCAAGACCTCTTGCCATTACTTCAATTGCAACATACATAATTTCATATTACACCTATCGATCTGCCCATTATGTGATTGCTAATATATGTATGTCTCTTCAAAAAATTATTACTAAGGACAGCCATAAAATTTTAAATTTGAAACTTTTCAAATGCTGAAAAATGAATATTGAGATACATAATCAATTGACCTGGATCCAATCGTTACAAATATAGTCTCTTAGGTTTGAAAATCGCTAAAAAAAATGAAGGAATAAAAGAATTTGATGAAACTTGGTGTATGTTGATCCTTTGAACTCAGTTGGACACCTGGCGAGTGCATTCAGCAGGAAAGCCCTGTGGAAACCTTTTACTGTCCGAACAGTAATCATAAATCATGTAGTTCTTGCGCGCCCATTGAAGTTTCTGCTGCTCACTCGACTCCAGTGCCTCTGCAGTGTACCATGAATTCACAGAGCAATCAGAGGAGGCAGAGCATGTCTCTGCTTTGAAATTTCCATAAGAGGCCACAAAGGGGGATTTGCTCCAATCGATCTTCACTGCACCGCCTCTCGTTGCCCATTCGTCTGCGTTCCACAGGCTCGAATATATTCTCATCGCTTGATTCTTCGGATACGCCACTCCCAAATCCTCGCTGTTCTTGAACACTCTTACCGGAGTACTATCCACAGAAAATCTGCAGAATATCATAAATACATATTAAACTACAATAATGATGTTAAAACTAGAGGGACAGGCCAAAGAGGACATTCACTAGTTGATTTGAAGGTGCAGGGACAATATTAACGTACATAATTTGTTGGGGATTCCAGAGCAAGGAGTAAGTGTGGAAGTCTGCTGTGGGGTCGAACCAGAGGTAGAATTGCTGCTCGCGATTGCCTTTGCCTTGAGAGAAAACATTAGTGTGCATAATATACGGATCTCCAGACAGATTTCCCAGGAACTCGAAGTCTATTTCGTCGTGCGTATTCCCTTGTGATGAGAGCTGTTTCAGACCATCACCATTTTATTAGACCATGCTCAACTTCCCACAACAATACTAGTAATATGAGGAGTAGAGAATGAATTGAAGGGACAGACTTACATAGTATGCAGTAACAGTACCGGCCGAGTTACCGGGCACCAATTTGATTTGCATATCTATTTTGCCAAAGAGATATTCATTCTTGGATTGGAACCCTGAACCTGTTTTAATACAACAGAGGAGGAGATAAGCATGTACTGTTGAAATCATATATATGCAGGTGCAGTAAGAAAATGAGATAAATACCCGAGGACTGATCGAGAGTGAGCTGCAACCGTTGGCCATTGTCGAGTATCTTACCACGATTATTTCCCCATGTGATGTCAAAGTCATTGTAAAAATTTGCAGAAACAAGGTGGGAGAATGAGAGTGCAAGGCTTAAGAGGAGGAAACATAAAATGAGGCCCATTGGGAATTGAAGACAAAGAACGTAGAATGTATAAGTATTGATAGAGGTAAGGATGTGAATGAATGGTAGTTGTAGAGGAATATCAATGGGATTTATATAGGGAGGGTCAGGTAAGGAATGGAAAGTAGCAAGATATTTCCCCTAAGAGTTGTTAAATGGATGAGTTGGAGCGCACTTAGGTTTTACAGCCAGACAAGGTTTTAGATTTTATTGCACGCGGCGTTGCATCAAGAAGAGTGTATAGTTGAGTCTGTCTGGCATAGCTGTGTGCAATAAAAAACAGTTGTATTCCATGACTTTTGGTGCAGTTGTTAGGCTACTTAAAATGCCGTGTCTTGGATGTTGACGTCTCATCGTCCACCTTGCGGACAAATGCCACATAGAGCGTCTTTTTTTCGCTTCTCTAGGTAGTCTTCAAACTAGTGATTGACGGAGGGGGAACATTCGGTGGGTTGGTATAATCATTGGAATGGTATTCAAGTGTAATGGTAAAGTTTATATGACAAGGTTTTTTTCTTTTAAATAAAGAGAATGGTTTAATAATAGATAATAGGTAAGGGGAGAAGCTAATCTTCCGATAAAATGGCATGTCTTTAAGATCTCATAACATAATACCTCATCTCCCATACGATAGCATTCTTACAAGATAAGATTGACGGACATAGTTGACAAACGTTTAGGCATATGTTGTCATGTGTCCGTCGTCAAAAAACGTGGCATGTTCGCAATTTTTAAAATTAACATGTTTTAAAGTAAGCGAAAAAGCCACCATTTGAATATTTGACATTTTGAAGGTTGCTAGGTAGCTCAGAAGCGAGTTGCAGGCATTCAAAGGTCGAAGCAGAGTGCGCAATCTCCCTACCAAAATGTATGTGACAGGCGTGGGCAGCTAGCTAGCAGGTATGTATATTTGCTAGAAATATATGCCATTGTGCCATTCTACCTAGGGACTAACTACATGGACAATTGAATGGGGATATTCGTTGTAGAACACTGCGTATTAATTTGAAATGTAGAGTTGTTTATGTGCTTTTCTATGGAGGGTTTGTAAAATTTGCGTTTTGAATGTTCATGCCAGAACTATTTGAGGAAGCATAAATAAATAACTCACAAACCATTGTGGAAATCCAAAGGTCTGCAATTATTTTATGTAATTTAAATAGTTTTGGAATAAGGTGTAGATAAACCAAAAATGAGGCAGAGTATATAACCAGGTTCGAAAACACAATGTGGGTTTGAATTAAATTATATGTTTTCAAAGCCACATAAAGCCCTTAACGTCACTATTTTCAACGTTCACATTTTGAAGGTTGTTGGAGAGCTTAGAAGGGATTTGTAGGCGTTTGGAGGTCGAAGTAGAGTGGCCAATCTCCCTACCAGAATGCATGTGACAAGCACAAGCAACTAGCTAGTAGGTATGAATATTTGCTAGAAATATATGTTGTTTTGCCATTCTGCTTAAGGACTGTGAAGAATTGAATGGGTATTCATTGCAAAACACTGGGTATTCATTTGTATTTACGATTTTCCAAGGGTCTTCCTTGTGAAAAAAGGGTTTTCATTTGATATGCAAAGTTGTTTATGTGCTTTTCTATTGAGGCTTTTTAAATTTCACAATTTAATGTTCTCTCCATAACTATCTCAAATTAGGAAAACTATCGAAATTGAGTTGAGGGGTGACTAACCATTTCGATTGTTATGTGTTGAGTTATGAATGTCTTCACATAGATAGGAGGTTGGAAAACACATTGTTGTTTGTCAACAACACTTAATGGCATATACCAAGCTTCAAGGTCGATTGTTAAACCTACAGAGGTTACTTAATATAAGAAATTGCATGCTTCATAACATAGTGTGTTTTTCAATCTCCACATCACAACAACAACTATGAAATCATCCAAATTATAATAAGATTTTTATAAAATTATCATACAGTTTTGTGAATATTAATTTTTTTTTTTAAATTAAGGTTTTCTAATTTATTTATATAGATTTGTTTGTATTAATATTTCAAATCATAATTAGTGATCTATCATTAGGATGGGGAAATGATTGAATATTTGAAATCACACTTTCTTGCATCATTGTAATAATTGATCGAAAAGTGATTTGAAATATTGATAGAGAGTTCAATGAAAAGCATGCTTCATAAGATAGTGTATTTGTCAACCTCTGCATCATAATGTACCCAACCCCTTGTGGTTTTGAAGTCCATATATGTAGGTGTGCATTAGAAATAGGAAGAACACCAATTTATTTCCATTAATGGCAATATTGAATAAACTTGTTGACAATGGTGAACGTTGTGTAGTGCAGGTTGCGAAACACAATGTGTTTTGAAGCCCACCTTTACTTATATGCGAACTTTATCATGAAATGCAAATGTACAAATGTATAGATGGGGTTATATTTAAGATCAAATATCACATTTTTCATTATAGGCGACCTTTATTCACCATTAATACATAGTGGAAGATGCATATACATTTCAAGCTACAATCTAAAAAAGCCTAAAGAACACTATTCTAACCCAAAACTATATTTTGATCTATCATACTTTCTAATGTCTAATCTTACCAAACTAATAATGAGAGTCAGCCGATGGGTGGTTGGCTTAATGGAAATGTCATGTTGTAAGCATCTGGATGGTGTTGAGTTCAAATCTCAATATAAATAAATAAATAAATGAGAGTCTAGGCATGCTTTAAGTAGATCTTAAGGTCAATTGATAAAACTTGGGAAAAATAAAAATCAAAATCACATGCACCATTTTACATTTTTTATGATTCAAATTTTTGCTATCATACGCTACATATGAGATATGATCTATGGATTGATATGATGTGAAATTGAATTAATGTGACATGGTGTGACATATGGGTATTTGAGCTTCTGAAAGTGATGACACCATTCTTAACACTTTCGTTTGTACCTTCCATTTTTATTTGTCCCCTACGCACTCTGTTTGAGTCACAAATAAAAATGAATGAGTGAAACAAAGGCAAATACAGAGAAATTGTAGAAAGAGGTGGAAAATAGAGAGGCAAAAGAGGAGGACAAGAAAAAGTCTTTAAAAATGGAAGGTATAGACGAAAGTAATAAAAATGGCGCTGGCCATGACTTTAAAAAGCTTCAATACCCATATATCATGCCATGCCGCATTAATTAAATTTAAGATCATATCATATCCACAACATGTACGATAGTGAAAATTTGAATCATAACGATGTGACATGCCTCATTTTTTAACTTTGAGCTACTGCTACTTTATGAGTGATCCTCCTGACAAATAATTTATCCATAATAAATTTTTAATTACATAAAAAGTATCGAAAAAGAGGCATTTAAGCTAATCTTGTTAAAAATTGAGGTGATTATTTAGCTTAATCCTTTGTAAAACTTTATGATTGCTGATATAAATATGTATACTTTGTTATAGATTCTTTGTGGGTGATTAATCTGATTAATTCATTTTACCATTTGTAGAATAAAGACAAAAGGCTGTAGAAGAATTAGATAGAATATTAGAAGATACACAACATATACCGTGGAGAAACCCTTTCAGGAAAAAACTCCACCAAGAATCAATGTATTATTTAATCTCAGAATAAGATTACAATAATTCTAATCCTTGCTTGAGATGCTTCTTTTTCCTTCAACAAATCTTCTTCACAACCTGCAATAAAAACTGATACAAACTCTCTTCAACTTACTTGAGATAAATAGGCAATAATCAACCTTGTAAACTCCAAAGAGTTACAATTACAAAACTCAAAGCTTATCACCAAAAACCTACGCCTATCTCTTGCAAGTAGAGTTCTACCAAGAAGAACAATGCCAAATCAACTCCTTCATCCATTTGGGTTTCCCAAATTGAAGTCATATCTCAACCTTTATTCCAAAGATATCTTCAAAGCTTATCCTCAAAGTAGGTGCCCAAGAATGGGCCCACTTAACTCAGCCTTTTTAAATATCTATCATGCATAAGTGTTAACTCCAAGAAGCCAACTTGGGCGCCCAAGGTGTGTCCAAGTCATTCTCTGTTAACTGAAACATATCTCTCCACCATTCATTCAAGAATGATCATCCCCTGTTAACTGAAAGTAGTCACCTATTATTTGTCATGCAACTCAAGTCATTAGTCATGTATTCCAAGTTAACTGAAGTCAACTAGCATTCAACTGAAACTAACTACATGCAACTAAGGATAACTGAACCATAACTGAACTGAACTGAACTGAACTGAATTGAATTGAATTGAATTGAACTGAACTGAACTGATACTGAGCTAAACTGAACTGAACTAAACTTAATTGAATTGAATTGAACTGATATGAACTGAACTAAACTAGACTTCATGCATGTAAACATCAATTCCTAACTTCTAGGATCTTCACATGCATTACATAAGTGTTATCTTTTTCTCCAAATAGTTAACTTAACTCAAGGTGGGTTCCACCTTCCATGTGGGCGCCCCATTTGCCCTTATTATTTAGGAACTCATATTGGACGCCCTCACATGCTCCTAACATTTAGAATTAATTACAAATGTCAATTAACATGATTATTTCATTCAATATTAATCTCTTTCTAATGCTAGTGTTTAAGAACACTTTCCAAGGACTTAGGAGATATATGAAATAAATAATGTTTAGGATTGCAATTAAATGACATCCTATTCCCAACATTCTCCCACTTGACATTATACATTGCAATTATTCTAAACAAGGAATAATTATTATAAATCAAGTACAAGACTCAAGGCCAATGGCCTTCCTGCAGGTGCCAACTACTCAATCCATGCCAACTTCAAATGCAACGTGCATAATCATGAAGCTCCAAGCAAATGATTAAAACCAAGAGAACTTATCTGTAGGAACTGGTTTCATAAGATAATCTACAACATTAATTAAAGTGTCAACTTTCTCAATTAATACCTTCCCACTCTCAATCATTTCTCGCACAAAGTGATACTGAACATCAACATGCTTAGTACGAGCATGATACATAGGATTTTTGGCTAAACACATAACACTTTGACTATCACGTTCAAGTTTAACTTACTTGCAATTAAAACCAATAAGGTCTTTCCAGAGTCTTTGTATATCCAAACTGCCTCTTTGGAGGCATGTGAAACTGCCGAGTGTGTTGAACTCATGTTCAACCAAGGTGCAGGCTTCTCGGTCTTTACTGTTGAAAATAACTTTTCTTACAAGTAACCATTCAACATATATCTCTTACCATAAGAGAAATCAAGCCTCACCTATTTCTCCAAGTATCCATGAGGACCTGTAACCAACCAATCCATGCCAAACTCCAAATGCAACATAGCACTATCATGAAGTAATCAAGCAAATGATTAATGTACCCGATACTTAAGAGAACTACACAAGATCAATGTCAAAGCTCCAATCATGAATTAGGAACATAAACATGACAACATGATCTAACCATCTCCTACTAGGAGATCACATGCACCATAACATACATCCTAGTCTCAAGAGAACATGTAATATGCCAAACTCTAAACCAAGAAAAAACCATATCCCCAATCACATGAAGATAACCTTACCAATGATGAATCCATGTCACTGCCAACAACTCCCACTGAACCATGGTATCGAGTCTCACATGGCATCATGACTACCATCCTCTCCATAAAGATCACTCTGAAACATGAAGCAAAGAGTCGTCACAAATAGTATTAGCTGAAATAACCAATGCATCATTACTGTCATCCAAGGATTTCTCTGTAGAAGAATCGAAACTCTCTTGCTTGTTCTTACAATCCTTCTTCACATGTCCTGGTTTCCCACAGTTCCAACAAATTACCTTACTCTTACTAGGGGTTTTATACTATCCTTTGGACTTACCCTTTCCTTCCTTGTCTCCCTTAGGCTCCTTTTTCTCAGGCCTACCTTTTACAAACAAGACATCTTGGATTCCCTCTTTATACTTCCTCCTCATCTCCTTTGATAGGAGAGTAGGAATTATATTGTCCATCTTAGGATCTGCACCACTACCACTGATATCAACAATTATATTTTCCCAAGACTCTAGTAAAGAACAAAGTAACAAAATGCATTTATCTTCATCTTCTAGCTTTACACCTATAGATGCTAACAGACTTAGAATCAAATTAAAAGCATTGAAATGATTCGCAATAGAATCACCATCTTTCATCTTTAAAGAATACAACTATCTTTTCAGATACAACTTATTAGTAAGACTTTTAGTTTGATAAATATGACCTATTTTCTTCCATAGCTTATATGTAGTAGTTTCTATTGAAACATTCAAGAGAACAAAATCAGCAAGACATAATCTTATGGTCCCTCTTGCCTTCTTATCAAGCTTAGCCCAATCCTCATCTGACATCGTTGTAGGTGACTTTGTCTCATTACCAGTAACTAACCATTGATCTCTCTCTCAAGGAGATCCTCCATTTTTAATTTCCACATCTCATAATTAGATCCATTGAACCTTTCAATATCTAAACGAGAGTTCATTGTAACAAACTTATTTTCCAAAATCAACAATAACAAAAAATAGTAAAAGCTCCCACTATAGCCAAAAAACCTCCAATCTTTTAAGAGAAAGACGTCCCAATACTCTACCCAACCTTAGCTTTGATACCAAATGTTGAAAATTGAGGTGATTATTTAGCTTAATACTTTGTAAAACTTTATGATTGCTGATCTAAATATGTATTCTTTGTTACAAATTCTTTGTGGGTGACTAATCTGATTAATTCATTTTACCATTTGTAGAATGAAGATAGAAGGTTGTAGAAGAATTAGACAAAATATTAGAAGATACACAACATATACCGTGGAGAAACCCTTTCAGGAAAAAACTCCACCAAGAATCAATGTATTATTTAATCTCAGAATAAGATTACAATAATTCCAATCCTTGCTTGAGATGCTTCTTTTTCCTTCAACAAATCTTCTTCACAACCTGCGATAAAAATTGATACAAACTCTCTTCAACTTGCTTGAGATAAATAGGCAATAATTAACCTTGTAAACTCCAAAGAGTTACAATTACAAATCTCAAATCTTATCACCAAAAACCTACGCCTATATCTTGCAAGTAGAGTTTTACCATGAAGAACAACGTCAAATCAACTCCTTCATCCATTTTGGCATCCCAAAATGAAGTCATATCTCAACCTTTATTCCGAAGATATCTTCAAATCTTATCCTCAAAGTAGGCACCCAAGAATGGTCCCACTTAACTCAGCCTTCTGAAATATCTTATCATGCAAAAGTGTTAACTCCAAGAAGCCAACTTGGGCGCCCAAGGTGGGTCCAAGTCATTCTTTGTTAACTGAAACATATCTCTCCACCCTTCATGCAAGAATGATCATCACCTGTTAACTAAAAGTAGTCACCTGTTATCTATCATGCAACTCAAGTCATTAGTCATGCATTCCAAGTTAACTGAATTCAACTAGCATTCAACTGAAACTAACTACATGCAATTGAGGATTACTGAACCATAACTGAATTGAACTGAACTGAACTGAACTGATACTGAATTGAATTGAACTGAATTGAACTGAACTAAATTGAACTGAACTGAATTGAACTGAACTGAATTGAACTAAATTGATTTGAACTGAACTGAACTAAACTTCATGCATGTAAACATCAATTCCTAACTTCTAGGATCTTTACATGCATTATAGAAGTGTTATATCTTTTTCTCCAAACAATTAACTTAACTCAAGGTGGGTTCCACCTTCCATGTGGGTGCCCCATGTTCCCCTATTATTTAGGAACTCATATTGGATGCCCTCACATGCTCCTAACATTTAGAATTAATTACAAATGTCAATTAACACGATTATTTCATTCAATATTAATCTCTTTCTAATCCTAGTGTTTGAGAACACTTTCCAACTTGACTTAGGAGATACATGAAATAAATAATGTTTAGGATTGCAATTAAATGGCATCCTATTTCCAACAAATATCCCTACAAAAATGCATGTCTTAGAGATAATAACATAATTCCCCATCCACCATACGATGGCATCATTATGAGATAAGATCGATGGATGTTTATGTGTGCTCCATTTCGAGTGTTGTCACATGTCTTTTCGTCAAAAAAATGTGGCATGCTAAAAGGTTTTAAAATTAGTACATTTTAAATTAATCTCCCTAAAAAAATGAATGTCTTCTAAGACATGAGAACATAATGTGATGCATACATGTGGGTTCCAGGTTTCATAAACCATGTACTCACAACCCACTGTGTTTTCCAACCTGCAAATATATTGTGCATTTTATTTTTCGATGATATGAAGAAATTGAAACACATCTTTTACTGTAACTAATAGTTGTGGTAAATTTTGAAGGTTCCTTTTGTTACATTCCTACTCTCTAAATAACAAATGGTTTTCAAGACATTCATATTGTGAATAAAATTGTAGTTTGGAAAATAGTGGGTGTTATAAAACCTGTAACCCACATATTGTTTTAAAACCAAAAACGCATGTCTTAGACATGACAACATTATGCCCCATCCACCATACAATGGCATCATTACAAGATAAGACTGACAGATGGATGCTGACGGATGTTTAGGTGTGTGCCGTTTCGAGTGCTATCATGTGTCTTGTAGCCAAAAAAATGTGGCACAGCGACATGTTTTAAAATTAATCTCGCTTAAAAATATGTCTTAGACATGATAACATAATGTGACACATGTGTGGGTTGCAAGTTCTATAAACCATCTACTCACAACCCACTGTGTTTCACAACTTGCAAATATAATATGCATTTTATTTTTCGATGATATGAAGAAATTGAAACACATTTATAAAACTTTGTGAATTGTTGGTTTCTTTGAGGTTTAAACAAAAAATAGCCAATGCAATAATATGTGTTATGGTAGGAGTGTTATTTATAATAGTAGGAGAATTATTTGAAAAATTATTTTAATTATTTTTATAGTTATTATGTGAAGAAAAATCCATAGATGATGTAGTAGGAGCCTACGGAGTGGGTGCCTCAAATTTGTTGACACTTTGTTGATAGTTGCAAAGAGTTGTGCAAAGTCATGCAAAAGAAAAATATCTCGTTAGTAAATTTGTATCCTTGACCAAAGGATAAAGGTTTCTTATGCAAACCTTTTGCAGATATAAACTAGGGAGTGCGTGTATAGAATGTGAGAGAACAAGGATTGGTATTTAAATATAAAATTAATTATTTTCCATAAAAAAATTTCTTGCAACACACTAAATCAGTAAAGGTGACTTGGGGGTGTATATTAGTTTGAAAGTGTTTTAAGAATTGATTTACTAATTGATCTAAATAATTTATTGAGTGATTAATCTAATTGAGAAAAATAAATCTAGTGTGATGGATTTCAACAATTATGAGAAGATTCTTGCTAGCAATTGGTCTTAAAAAATAGTCACTACATAGGTTTGTAAAGATAAGCACATGTTTGTGAAACACCCTTGCCATAGTACTTTTCATAGTGAGGAACCTCGAAGCTAGTAGGGAGTATGATAACAAGGATGTACAAGGATAAGGGGATACAATGATAGTATGGTGGGATGAGAGGTTAAGTAGAAGCGGTAGATAACAAGGTGGGATAATGTTGAAAGTGTCCTATATTTCACATAATTTGGTTTATTATAGGCTATGATTTATCCAAAGGGGGTGGGATACTAGCATATATACCTACATTGGAAGAAGTTAAAACTTGCAAGAGAAGATATGTGAAGCAAAGGGGAAAGAGGTTACAAGGTTCTACCAATAAATCTATATTGCATGGCATGTGAAGGGAAGGAAAATCAAGAAGATGAAACATGCATCACTCGAGATTGTGTAGAGCTAGTGACTATATATGTATTGAACATATGGAGAGTCTAAATGATATGGACACTAAAATTTGTTTACTAGTCACATTAGATTAGAAGTCATTACTTCCTTCGAGGTAAGCAATTAAGGCGAGGACATCATTGTGAATAATATGCAAAATCCCTTAAATAAAATCAAGACCTTTGGAATGATTATTAAGATTTTGGTGGCATAATGACACTAAATATGTGCTCACCTTGTCAAAATTTCCAATAATTACCAATGTACTAATTGATATCATACATTTGTAAGTGAGAGACATGTAGTGTGACCTCATGGTCAAATTTGGTGTTTTTATCATAGAAAGTAGTATTAGGATCTAAGAATGAGTTGAACATGAATTATGGAAAGAGAAGGTATAGATATTGTCATTTGATCGAAATGAAAACTAATAAAATTAGGACCAAGCCTAATTGGAGTTGTTGTAGCATTAGAGTAAGACATTTTTATATTTCGACATCTTTGTGTAAATAGCGATGTTAGAATGTGAAGTTTGGTTCATGAAGCTCATAATCAGGTCTCACAACACATAGTTTAAAGAGAGATAGAGGGAGAATTCAATAGAGATAGGGAGATGGATAGAGATAAAGATAGGGGGAGAGATAAAGAGATGGAGGGATATGGAATGAGAGATAGAGAGGGAGAGGGATAAAGAGAGTATGAGAGAGAGAGAGAGAAAGAGGGAGTGACATAGAAACATAAAGTTCTGGTGAGATCTATAAAAAAATATAGAGGGAGAGGAAGTGGGAGAAAAAGATAAAGAGAGGGAGAGATAAAGAGATAGAGAGGGAGAGGGAGAGACATATATAGGGAGGGGTATCAAGAGATTGAGGAAGAGAGGGTGAGAGACATAAAGACATAGTGAGAGAGATATAAAAAGATAGAATGAGAGATGCTTAGGGAGAGTGAGATAAAGAGAGGGAGAAAGACAAATATGAGTGCATTTCATGTTTCGTAGAACACACTCGCATTTTGTGTTTCATAAAAAGTAAGCACATTTTAAAGTCAATTTTTTTTTTCGCCCTTTTTTCTTTGGAATAGGTTTGGATAATAAGCCTATAGGTTTGGACTATTTATTTTCCTCCATTACATGTGTTTTTAAGCTTCATTCTCATTTCTCAACTTGTATGTCATCAGGTTTACATGTCGTATAAGGATTTTTAATAAAATTACCACCAAAATTTCACACATCTTCTAAGCTTTCTAACCATTTTTTTTTTAATATTTGATTTATAGATTAGCATATTTATTTTTTAATTTCTTTTACTAATGTTTCTATATTTCTTAGACACATATATGCTCATTTTTCCTTATAAATTTTGATATACGTGTCAAAATTTGAAATAAAAAATAAGATTGTTCTACACTTCATTCTTTACAAATTGATTTTTTGTTATATTATTTTCGTGCAAGTTATGTGATGTGCACATTCAATGATGTAATTTTCAAGATGCACCCACTTTGAAAAATCATAAAAAATTGTATTCAATAAAAAATTACAAAAAGTATACAACTTCTTGTACTCGATCTTAACTATCTTTCTACCAATGAGTTTTTCAAAATAGTAAATACAAAAGAAAAGAGGGGCACACACGAGACGCTATCTTATATTTTACTAAAAAAATAGGAACACTTATATGTGTGTGCAAAACATTTCGTCCTCTTAATCTTAACTATTTTTGAAAAAAATTAGTAGTTTATAAACTAGATTTAGAGTAATACAAGTCTTGTTTTTTTGCATCTTCAAATTTTGAGTGCATAAATCTCGACGTACTCATCCAAGTTCAGGGTTAACTGATTTTAGAAAAAAAGTGGCCACTTTTGACTCACTTTTTACCCACTTTTTGTATACCATTTCCATGCACTTACCCTATGCCCTAATTTATTATAGTGGCTAAGTTGTAGATCTTGATACATCTATGCAATCTGTAGGCTATTATTTTAGAAATTTTTTATGGGCACTCTTATATTGTGAACACTTAGATCCACATGTTGTGAACGTATAAAATGATGGTGAATATAATGATATTAATTTTCTCATAATTCAAGCATCTTTGTGGGTTTCAAGGAAATAATTTTTGTATGCATGTATTTAAGAAATGACATCAAGAGTGTGGGTGATCTTTATAATACCATGTGACCACATTTCCTCTCTCATTACTCAAGTTCCTCAACTTAGGTCTATAAATACATGTCCTTTCTTTGTTCTAAGGGTTGGTAGGATTGGGTTTTCACAGAATGAGAGTGCAAAGTGTTCTAGGATTTGAACTATGTTATTCCATTTATCATTAGGGTAGAGTATCTGGCAATATTATAGCAAGTATATTTATCCACATGTTTTCTTAGTCAGTTGTAAGTATTTTGAGAGATTTTTTAGGCAAAGAAGTGTGACAATATTCTTTCCCATGAGGTTTCTTCCATCACATTTGTTGATGCGATAGTAACTAGAACTTGATAGGTGTTATAGCACCTTAATACATTGTAATATATTATTGAAATTGTCCCTTTCTTGTTATAGGTGAATAGTTGTGAGTTTGAAGAGGGATTATTAATTAGATGTGGTTTTTGTATGTTGTATCTCTACAATAATTTCTTGTTTACTAGTTTTAATGGATGAATGCAATTCTATGTCCCAATAAGATAGTAGTCTCAAAGATATTGACCTCCCATATACATTTCAAGTAATAAAATTAGTTAATAGTAGTTATATAGGAAGTAGAATTAGGAATTATACATGTTGCTTATGGTTTAATAATGCAAATTAGGGACACATTTAAAAAGTAAATCAAAATTATTAAACTAAATATGTGAATCATTACTAGTATGTTTGTACTTTGCCAATGTCTATGAAATGTTAAAATAAACCATCTCAAGGGATTACACAATGATGTTACTAGCTAAATATACATTATGCGATGTGTTTTATCACTACATAAGAGACCTTTTGCAACTAACCAACCTTGACCTGGTGAAAAAGTATGGGGGTTAAGTGGGTATCTAGGTAATGTGATTTAAAAAATTATTAAGGATGCCTCTAAAAAGATCCTCTTGCATTTAAGTTGAGATAGAAGTGTAGAAAATAAATTAGCCACTATCATTGGTTAACCTTTAATCATATTGAGTCTATTGAAGAACCTTTGTTTTACTTCCTTGAAGAAAAACCCCTAGCCTTGAAAGTACAAAAGAGTTCTAGGATTTAAGACCTACAATTTTTGGACCTAACTAAAATGAAGCAAGATATGAAAAAATAATTCCTACACTAATATTTTTGAGAAAAGTGTTGTGAAAATTTCACTTTTGACAATTATAGAAAGAAGAATCACATTTAAACATAAAATAAATAATATAATATAACACAAGTGTATGTGGGGAAAAACCTATCAAGAGAAAAACCCCATACTCGAAAGTATCCCAATGTATTATTTATTAAACCACATTACAATATAATTGCTGAGAAAAAGCTTCATAGGAGTATTACCAACCAAAGATTTAGAGGAATTCTGACAACTTAACAATATCTACAAACTTACACATAACCTTCATCTCAAGCACCTAATATATAGGAGATACAATACATGCAACCATAAAATTGTAATTAGAAAACCATGACCTAAAACTATCCAAAAAGTGGCTTCCAAAATTATCCCCAATCAAAGATTCCTTATGATGCGAACTAACATGCATCATAAGTTGGTCAACTTTACAAGTCTTTTATGTGTCCAACAAATTTTTACATTTCCTATCAAACTTTTGAAGGCCATAAATTTTTATTTGGCAAGCCAATCTAGCCCATTTGAAAAAAAATGAAGAGATCAAAGTGATCTATGCAATAAGCACTCTCAAATAAAACAACTAGGAATATTTATTTGGTAAAAAACGAACTCTATATCCCAAAAATTGAGTTTTTCCATTTTATATAAAAAAGAACACTTTTTTGTAATCTTAACATTAAGAGAAAAATTGAGACACCTTTCCCAACACAAATAGGATCTATCCTTAGATTTCTTTTATACCCTTTTTCAACTACCTTTATCCTTAGGCCTTCCTTAAACATGTAATGAATTCTTTAAATATCCATCCATGAATTTTCTCCTCATTTATTTGTTGAACAAAGCAATAACAATAATATCTGTCTTGAGCTTTGTAGTACCACCACTAATAGCAACAATTGATTTTCCCATGATTCTATTAAAGAGAAAAGTATTAAAATAAATTTACCCTCTTTGTTTGTCTTAACATATACATGTCCTAGCCAACTTAAAATTAAATTAAAAGCATTGAAATAATTAACACCAAAGTTTCCTTCATTTTCAAATAATACAATCTTTTCTTAAGGTATATTTATTAATCACTCATTATTTAGTAAATATAATCTATTCTCTTACATGGACTAAATGTAATAGCCTCCTCTATAACATTCAAGGGAACAAAATCTACAAGACATAACTATATGGTTCCACATGCCTTCTTGTTCAACTTTTTCCAATCTTAATCAAATATATCCATAGGCTTTCCTTATTTTGTAATAACTCACAAATCAATTGAACCAACACTCAAATTGCAAAACAATTTTGATACTATGTTGATGTTGGCGAAGATTTGTGATTGAATGCTGATATCAAAAGGTCAGATGAGATTGAGAAACAAAGAATGCAATGTAAAATGAAATGAAGTAGAATTGATGGAATGATACTCTCAAAGAGAATGATTGTGTATATATGAAAAACAATTTGAGTCATTGTAGGAGTGCTCAATTCAAGGTGGAAAGAAGGCTCCATCAAGTGGAAAATGAGAAGTGCCACACATATTTGAAGAGTTCAACTAGCTCTTTAAATGAAACATCACCACCTAAGGTGGCTTAACACATAAAGTAGAATAAAACAATTAAATAATAATTATTCTACTCTAACACCCCCCTTTAAGCTCAACTTGGGTGGGTACCAATAACTAGGCCTAATGAGGCACCCATGTACACTAAAATCTCCCATAAAACAAAGAAAGGTAGAAAACCCTGTGGGAAAAACTACTGTCCAAAACATAGAGGATAACAAGAAAGTACAATGAAGAGAGATTGTGAAGGCCCCCCAATAGATGATGCTCAACTTCTCCTTGTGATCTTCTACTGGAAAGAACCTCTGGATGCTCTCAGTAAAGTGCGTCTGAATTCTAATGTAATAGGAGATAATGGAGGAGATGAATTGTCCATACTAGAATTGGAAGAATGAACATGTGAGTATGAATCCAATGGAGCAAAGTGTGAAAATGTTTAACATGAGAGAGCTGATCAATATCACCCAATGCAAAATCCTCTCTACTCTAAGAATCTTGAGTTGTCATTGAAGTAGATGTAAACTCAACTATCTTCCAAGAATTTGTAAGTTGCTAAATGAAAAGAATGTTGTTTTCCAATTTAGGAACAAATAAGATGTTAGGGATACTCTAATTGTATATCTCAACTGTACCTTGTCCAAAAATACACATGAAAGTGTTATTAGATACTTTTTACTTTGTTTATATTAGAAAGATAAAAGGACATGTGCACTTCTGGAAAAGGAGACATATGATGTGATGCTCTTGAATCAAGAACCCATTTATCAATCTCCAAATCTGCAGTAGCCATTAATACTTTTCCTTTAGATATATCCTTTGATTTTGAAGATGCTAAACTAGATGAATATTCTTTGATGGAGGTAGGAACCACTTGTTGCTCAAGTAGATGGTGAAGGTGGTGTATCCTTTTCTTCATAGGTTTTTCTTCATTATGCCAAATTTTTTGACAGAAAGCACACTTCACTTTTTGTTGCGATTTACCATCTTTTATTTCTTTGTCCTTTTGTTTAGTTGCAATAAGAACTTGTGGCTTTGAATGTTGCATGATACCCATTTGAATCACTTTGTCTTGCCCCTTTGTGAGAGAAACAACAAAATCTGAAAGAGATGGCATAGTGTACCGTGCACCAAAGAATTATTTGTTGCATGAATAGTGGAAACAAATACTAAATATTGAGGATCTAACTTGGATAAGAAACTTAGGACCAATTGTTCATCTTGTTTTTCTATTCCACATTGCTTGAGTTGAAACCTTAACAAGTTCAATTTACCAAAAAACTCCTTAATTGTGTTAAATTCTTGTGGATTAAGACTTATTAGTTCATTCTCTAGTTGATGTCCACTCATTACATCTTGCTTACCAAACAAATTTTCTAATGTTGTCATACATCATTAGGTGTTGTGGTAGAAGGAATGTGAAAGAGGAGGTTAACATAAATAAATGTACACAATGTTCCATGGGCTTCATCATTTCAACTATGCCATTTTCATTTTTTAGCTACTTTTGTAGGTTCAAGTTCCAAACCCATAGTGACACGATGTAATCCTAGTTTCTTGAGCTTTATCTCTATTGATTTCTTCCATTCATAGAAGTTAAATGGAGTTAGAATTATTTCCATTTTGTAGAATAACACACAAGACAACCCCCCTTGATTATGATTTTGATGCCCCCTAAATTTAGACACTTTATATGTTTTAATGCATATAACAATTTCAAAGTAACGAATAATGACACTTTATAATTGGGTGTGATATCGTTTTCAATGAAATGGACAAGTGATATTCACTTTTACAAAATCATTACTCAATGTGAGTAGCTAATCAAAAGATGCAATAATCTTATTTCCCTGATTTTGCACTTAGAAACTAAAAGTCTTCCTTTTACAAGAGGTGACAAAATATGTTGTAAAAAACACAATTTTGCATCGTCTCAACGTAAAAGCCTTTGGAAGAAAAAGAACTTTCCATCAACTATTCACAATTGATTTTTCAACTTACGATTTGAAAGTTACATAAAAATGAAAAAACTCCCCCCTTACATTACAAGTAGTTTTAAATGTTTATCAAGTTTAGAACTACTTAGCAAACATTTAAAGGTAACCAGATGGTTAACATAAACTTAACAGTTACAATAAATGTTGCCCAGTGTTTAAGAAAACCTCAAGCAAACTATTAATGGTTATAATATAAAAGTTTGTGCCGAATCTCAGCTTCTCCACGTGGACACAAGTAGGGTAGAGACTAAGTCATTGACGTGAGAAGACATAGAGCCAAACCAATGAGAAGTTAAACCATTTGAAGATGCATTCTGGTTATGAATGGGAGGTCAAATTCGTTAGCCAACTATCGTGGGGCTTTGCCAGTTGCAAAAGAGTTACCGCCTACTTATGTAAAGTGGATGTGAAGGCCATGAGCACAATAAGATGCTTGTTGTTGAAGAAGCCGTCCTCGCAAACCCATACTACAACAACTTCAAGTCCACGGCAACAAAAAATGATGCAGCTCTATGAATGCACAACTAGTAGAATGCCTACCTTGGCGGAGCATTGAAGACCAACAAATGCACAAAAAATCGACGCTCAAGAATGTGATGAAGCGAGTTGTATCGGCCAACAAAAGCCCAAGAAATGATTTAGAGTGCAGTTTGAGATAAGAAGGATGTGGAATAGGTGCGATCCATTCTATTCCACATCCTTCTTATCTCAAACTGCACTCTAAATCATGCAATTTAACCTTACAAAATCTCACAGATCAACCGAACCAGCCCTCAAATTGTAGAACAACTTTGATACCATGTTGATGTTGGTCAAGATCGTTGATTGATTTCTGATATCAATAAGTTTACGAGATTGAGAAACAAAGAATGCAATGCAGAATGCAATGAAGTAGAATTGATGGAATGATATTTTCAAAGAGAATGATTGTACATATAGGAAACACAGTTTGAGTCACTGTAGAAGTGCTCAATTCAAGATGGCAAGAAGGCTATGTCGAGTGGCAAATGATAAGTGCCACACATCTTTGAAGAGTTCAACTAGCTCCTCAAATGACACATTGCCACCTAAGGTGGCTTAACACATAAAGTGGTATAAAAGAATAAATAATAATTATTCTACCCTAACACTTAGCTTAATGACAAAAAATGAGCACCAGATGAAGATGATTTTGTGATAAGACTTTGTATACTTAGATGATGATGTCTTTGTGTAAACAAAGTACCCCAAAGTATACATATATTTGTGTTTTTCGGAGGACAAGTTTTTAGATTTAAGACAAGTCATAGTCATATATATTTACTCTAAATTCAAACTCATCCCTACAATTAGTGATGTTTTGATGTACAATTTTACCTTATGAATGTTTATTTTTGATCTACTCTTGAATTTCTAAGGACTTGGTGGTATTTAGAAATATCATAAGGGTTGTTGATTTTTCATAGGGAGGCAAGTTCTCCTAGATCAATCCTAAAAAAGTGAAACAAGATAAAAAATAGTTGGCAAACACTCTAGATATTCAAAATTGTTACTCATTTTTATTGCATTGAATCAAAATGTCTCCTGATTAATTGCTCCAATGTTATAAGATAAATGAATGTTCTAATGATTATAATGAATACATTGTATGTTGTTAATACTAGCATATACCATCAAAGGGTGAATGGAGCCACTTAGCTAAAAGTTTGAATTTTATAATTAAAGGCAATAGGTTTGTGACCATGAGATCACCCTTGCGAGTGAAGAAGTGTCTTAGAATGGGTTAATAGTCAAATCTAAGTGACTAACAATCAAATCCAAGTGGCTAATGGATAAATGAGGGCATACACATGGGTGAATGTGATAAATGAGCAAATAAGGTAAAATTATAGATTTGTCTTAATAAGAATAAGATAGGGGTAATTGTATAGGGATATGTGTATGCAAATGGATAAAAAGGATGAGCTTGACTTTGCATGTTGAGTCAGTATGTACATGTATAGAGACATTTCTTCAAAATAGACACAAAACTATATGAAAAATGACATAATATACACAAATTTTACCATTACAATTACATACATATTGATTTACAAATGCTTTCCATATATTATAAATTTACTTCGATTAATACTTCTTTAAGAAAAGATGATTATGTCTTCCTAACAAGACTTTCACCCTAGGAAGACCTCTTACAATTACTTCAATTGAAACATACATAATCTCATATTACACCTATCAATGTGCCCATTATGTGATTGCTAGTATATGTATGTCTCTTGCAAAAAAAATGTCTCTTCAAAAAACAGAAAAAAGAAAAAGGCCATTGCTAAGGACACCCATAAAATTTTAAAAAGGTCCACAACTGAAAGAAATTTGAAAATTTTCAAATGCTAACAAATAAATATTGAGATACATATTCAATTGAGCGGGATCCAATCGTTACAAATATAGTCTCTTGGGTCTGAAAATCGCTACAAAAAACGCAGGAATAAAATAATTCAAATTAACAAATTTGATGAAACATGGTGTATGCTGATCCTTTGAACTCAGTTGGACACCTGGCGAGTGCATTCAGCAGGAAAGCCCTGTGGAAACCTTTTACTGTCCGAACAGTAATCATAAATCATGTAGTTCTTGCGCGCCCATTGAAGTTTCTGCTGCTCACTCGACTCCAGTGCCTCTGCAGTATACCATGAATTCACAGAGCAATCAGAGGAGGCAGAGCATGTCTCTGCTTTGAAATTTCCATAAGAGGCCACAAAGGGGGATTTGCTCCAATCGATCTTCACTGCACCGCCTCTCGTTGCCCATTCGTCTGCGTTCCACAGGCTCGAATATATTCTCATCGCTTGATTCTTTGGATACGCCACTCCCAAATCCTCGCTGTTCTTGAACACTCTTACCGGAGTACTATCCACAGAAAATCTGCAGAATATAATAAATACATATTAAACTACAATAATGATGTTAAAACTAGAGGGACAGGCCAAAGAAGACATTCACTAGTTGATTTGAAGGTGCAGGAACAATATTAACGTACATAATTTGTTGGGGATTCCAGAGCAAGGAGTAAGTGTGGAAGTCTGCTGTGGGGTCGAACCAGAGGTAGAATTGCTGGTCACGATTGCCTTTGCCTAGAGAGAAAACATTAGTGTGCATGATATAGGGATCTCCAGACAGATTTCCCAGGAACTCGAAGTCTATTTCGTCGTGCTTATCCCCTTGTGATGACAGCTGCACCAAACCATAACATTTTATTAGACCATAGACAATACTCAACTCCCTGCTACTGCTCACTACTAATTTGGGGACTTTAGAATGTATGGAAGAGAGAAACTTACATAGTAAGCAGTGACAGTGCCGGCCGAGTTACCAGCCACCAACTTGATTTGCATATCGATTTTGCCAAAGAGATATTCATTCTTAGATTGGAAACCCGAACCTGTTTTAATACAGCAGAGGAGGAGATAAGCATACTGTTGAAATCATATATATGCAGTTGAAGTAAGAGAATGAGATAAATACCTGAGGACTGATCGAGAGTGAGCTGCACCCGTTGGCCATTGTCGAGCATATTACCACGATCATTTCCCCATGCGATGTCAAAGTCATTGTAAAAATTTGCAGAAACAAGGTGGGAGAATGAGAGTGCAAGGCTTGAGAGGAGGAAACATAAAATGAGGTCCATTGCGAACTGAAGACCAGAATAGAATGTAGGAGTATTGATAGAGGTAAGGATGTGAATGAATGGTGGTTGTAGAGGAATATCAATGGGATTTATATAGGGAGGGTCGGGTAAGGAATGGAAAGTAGCTAAGATATTTCCCCTAATAGTTGTTAAATAGATGAGTTGGAGTGCACTTAGGTTTTACAGCGAGACAAGGTTTTAGATTTTATTGCACGCGGCGTTCGAGCAAGAAGAGTGTATGGTTGAGTATGGCTGGCATAGCTGTGTGCAATATAAAACAGTTGTATTCCATAAATTTTGGTGCAGTTTCTAGGCTACTTAAAATGACGGGTCTTGGATGTTGACGTCTCATCGTCCACCTTGCGGTCAAATGCCACATAGAGCGTCTTTTTTTCGCTTCTGTAGGTAGTCTTCAAACTAGTGGTTGTCGGAGGAGGAACATTCGGTGGGCTGGTATAATCATTGGAATGGTATAATGGTAAAGTTTGTATGACAGGTTTTTTTCTTTTAAATAAAGAGAATAGTTTAATAGTAGATAATAGGTAAGGGGGAGAAGCTAATCTCTTTAAGATCTCATAACATAATATCGCATCCCCATACAATAGCATTCTTACGAGATAAGATTGACAAACATAGTTGACAGATGTTTAGGGGCACGCTGTCATTTGTCCCGTCGTTGAAAAATGTGGCATGGCCGCAATTTTTAAAATTAGCATGTTTTAATGCAAGCGAAAAAGCCGTCATTTGAAGATTTGACATTTTGAAGGTTGTTGGGGAGCTCAGAAGCGAGTTGCAGACATTCGAAGGTCGAAACAGAGCATCCAGTCTCCCTACCAAAACACATGTGATAGGCATGGGCAACTAGCTAGGAGGTATGTATATTTGCTAGAAATATATGCCATTGTGCCATTGTGCCTAGGGACTATGGAGAATTGAATGAGTATTCGTTGCAAAACACTGGGTATTAATTTGAAATGCAGAGTTGTTTATGTGCTTTTCTATTGAGGGTTTATAAAATTTGCGTTTTGAATGTTCATGCCAGAACTATTTGAGGAAGCATAAAGAAATAGCTCACAACCTATTGTGGAAATCCAACCTGCATTTATTTTTTGCAATTCAAATAGTTTTGGAATAAGGTGTAGATAAACCAGAAATGAGGCAGAGTATATAACCAGGTTCGAAAACACAATGTGGGTTTGAATTAAATTACATGTTTTCAAAGCCACATAAAGCCCTTAACGCCACTATTTTCGACGTTCACATTTTGAAGGTTGCTAGAGAGCTCAAAAGGGAGTTGCAGGTGTTTGGAGGTCAAAGTAGAGTGGCCAATCTCCTTACCAGAACACATGTGACAGGCACATACAACTAGCTAGAAAGTATGAATATTTGCTAGAAAAATATGTCATTTTTCCATTCTGCTTAGGGACTGTGAAGAATTGAATGGGTATTCGTTGCAAAATAGTGGGTATTCATTTGTATTTACCATTTTCCAAGGGTTTTCCTTGTGAAAAGGGGTTTTCATTTGCTATGCAGAGTTGTTTATGTGCTTTTCTATTGAGGCTTTTTAAATTTTGCAATTTTAATGTTCTCTCCATAACTATCTCAAATTAGGAAATATCAAAATTGAGTTGAGGGGTGACTAATCATTTCGATCGTTATGTGTTGCTCATTATGAAAAACATGTCAACTGTGGTTTGTCAACTACACTTAATGGCATAAACCAAGCTTTAAGGTAAATTGTTAAACCTACAGACGTTACCTGATATAAGAAATTGCATGCTTCATAACATAGTGTGTTTTTCAACCTCCACATCACAACAACAACTACGAAATCATCCAAATTATAATAAGATTTTTATAAAATTATCATATAGTTTTGTGAATTTTTTTTTTAAAATTAAGGTTTTCTAATTTATTTGTATAGGTTTGTTTGTATTAATATTTCAAATCATAATTAGTGATCTATCATTAGGATGGGGAAACAATTGAATATTTGAAATCACACTTTCTTGCATCATTATAATAATTGATCGAAAAGTGATCTAAAATATTGATAGAGAGTTCAGTGAAAAGCATGCTTCATAAGATAGTGTATTTTTCAACCTTCGCATCATAATGTACCCAACCCCTTGTGGTTTTGAAGTTCGTATATGTAGGTGTGCATTAGAAATAGGAAGAACACCAATTTATTGCCATTAATGGCAATATTGAATAAATTTGTTGACAACGGTGAACGTTGTGTAGTGCAAGTTGTGAAACACAGTATGTTTTGAAGCCCGCCTTTACTTATATGCGAACTTTATATTGAAATACAGATGTACAAATGTATAGACAAGGTTATATTTTAGATCAAATATCACGTTTTTCATTATAGGTGGCCTCTATTCACCATTAATACATAGTGGAAGATGCATATACATTTCAAGGTACAACCTAAAAACTTAGCCTAAAGAACACTGTTCTAACCCAAAACTATATTTTGATCTATCATACTTTCTAATGTCTAATCTTATCAAAATAATAATGAGAGTCAGTGGATGGGTGGTTGGCTTAATGACAATGCCATGTTGTAAGCACCTAGATAGTGTTGAGTTCAAATCTCAATATAAATAAATAAATAAATGAGAGTCTGGGCATGCTTTAAGTAGATCTTAAGGTCAATGGATAAAACATGGGAAAAATCAAAATCAAAATCATATGCACCATTTTATATTCCTTACTATTTGAATTTTTACTATGATACATTGTGGACGTGATATGATCTACGAGTTGATGTGATGTGAAATTGAATTAATGTGACATGGCATGACATATGGGTATTTGAGCTTCTAAAAGTGATGACACCATTCTTAACACTTTCGTTTGTACCTTACATTTTTATTTGTTCCCTATGCACTCTATTTGAGTCACAAATAAAAGTGAATGAGAGGAACAAAGGAAAATACAAAGACATTGTAGAGAGAGGTGGAAAGTAGAGAGGCAAAAGAGGAGGACAAGAAAAAATCTATAAAATGGAAGGTATAGACGAAAGTGATAAAATTAGTGCCATCACTTTCAAAAGCTTTAATACCCATATATCATGTCATGTCACATTAATTAATTTTAAGATCATATCATATCCACAACATACGATAGTGAAAATTTGAATCATAACGATGTGACATGCCTCAGTTTTTAAGTTTGAGCTGTTGCTACTTTACGAGTGATCCTCCTGACAAATAATTTATCCATAATAAATTTTTAATTACATAAAAAAGTACATGGAAAAAGAGGAAAAAGCTAATCTCCCTACAAAAATGCATGTCTTAGAGATGATAATATAATGCCCCATCCACCATACAATGGCATCATTATGAGATAAGATCAACAAATGTTTATGCGTGTTCCGTTTCGAGTGCTGTCACATGTCTTGTCGTTAGAAAAATGTGGCAAGCCAAAAGGTTTTAAAATTAGTATGTTTTAAATTAATCTCCCTAAAAAAATGCATGTCTTAGTCATGAGAACATAGTGTGATGCATGTGTGGGTTCTAGGATTCATAAACCATGTACTCACAACCCACTGTGTTTTCCAACCTACAAATATACTGTGCATTTTATTTTTCGATGTTATGAAGAAATTGAAACACATCTTTTAGTGTAATTAATAGTTGTGGTAAATTTTGAAGGTTCCTTTTATTACATTCATACTCTCTAAATAACAAATGGTTTTTAAGACATTCATATTGTGAATAAAATTGCAATTTGGAAAATAGTGGGTGTTATAAAAATTGCAACCCACATACTGTTTTAAAACCAAAAATGTATGTCTTAGACATGATAACATTATTCCCCATCCACCATACAAGGGCATCATTAAAAGATAAGACTAACAAAAAAATGCTGACAGATGTTTAGGTGTGTGCCATTTCGAGTGCTATCACGTGTCTTGTAGCCAAAAAAATGTGGTAGACCGACATGTTTTAAAATTAATCTCCCTTAAAAACACATATTAGACATGATAACATAATGCGACACATGTGCACGGGTTGCAAGTTCCATAAACCATCTACTCACAACCCACTGTGTTTCACAACTTGCAAATATACTATGCATTTTATTTTTCTATGATATGAAGAAATTGAAACACATTTGGACAACTTTGTGAATTGTTAGTTTCTTTGAGGTTTAAACAAAAAATAGCCAATGCAATAATAGGTGTTATCGTAGGAGTGTTATTTATAATCATAGGATAATTATTTGAAAGATTATTTTTATTATTTTTATAGTTATTATGTGAAGAAAAATCCATAGATGATGTAGTAGGAGCCTACATAGTGGGTGACTCAAATTTGTTGACACTTCGTTGATAGTTGCAATGTGTTATGGAAAGTCATGCAAAAGAAAAATATCTCGTTAGTAAAATTTTATCCTTGACCAAAGGCTAAAGGTTTCTTACGCAAACCTTTTGTAGATATAAACTAGGGAGTGCGTGTATAGAATGCGAGAGAACAAGGATTGGTATTTAAATATAAAATTAATTATTTTCCATAAAAACCTTTCTTGCAATGCACTAAATTAGTAAAGGTGACTTGGGGGTGTATATTAGTTTGAAAGTGTTTTAAGAATTGATTTACTAATTGATCTAAATAATTTATTGAATAATTGAGAATTGAGAAAAATAAATCTAGTGCAATGGATTTCAACGATTATGAGAAGAGTTTTGCTAGCAATTGGTCTTAAAAAATAGTCACTACATAGGTTTGTAAAGATGAGCACATGTTTGCGGATCACCCTTGCCATAGTACCTTTCATAGTGAGGAAAATCGAAGCTAGTAGGGAGTATGATAACAAGGATGTACAAGGATAATGGGATACACTGATAGTATGGTGGGATGAGAGGTTAAGTAGAAGAGATAACAAGGTGAGATAATGTTGAAAGTGTCCTATATTTCGCATAATTTTGTTGATTATAGGCTATGATTTATCTAAAGGGGGTGGGATACTAGCATATATACCTACATTGGAAGAACTTAAAACTTGCAAGAGAAGATATGTGAAGCAAAGGGGATAGACGTTGCAAGGTTCCTACCAAGAAATCTATATTGCATGGCATGTGAAGGCAAGGAAAATCTAGAAGATGAAGCATGCATCACTCAAGATTGTGTAGAGCTAGTGACTATATATGTTTTGAACATATGTAAAGTCTAAATGATATAGACATTGACATTTTTTTACTAGTCACATTAGAGTAGGAGTCATTACTTCCTTCAAGGTAAGCAATTTAGGCTAGGACATCATTGTGAATAATATGCAAAAGCCCTTAAATAAAATCAAGACCTTTGGAATGATTATTAAGATTTTGGTGGCACAATGACACTAAATATGTTCTCACCTTGTCAAAATTTCTAATAATTACCAAGGTACTAATTGATATCATACATTTGTAAGTGAGAGACATGTAGTGTGACCTCATGGTCAAATTTGGAGTTTTTATCACATGGAAAGTAGTATTAGGATCTAAGATTGAGTTGAACATGAATTATGGAAAGAGAAGGTATAAATATTGTCATTTGATTGAAATGAAAACTAATAAAATTAGGACCAAGCCTAATTGAAGTTTTTGTAGCATTAGAGTAAGATATTTTTATATTATATCTTTATGTAAAAAATGATGTTATAATTTGAAGTTTGGGTCATGAAGCTCATAATCAGGTTTCACAACACATAGTATAAAGAGATATGGAGGGAGAATTCAATAGAGATAGGGAGATGGATAGAGATAAAGATAGGGGGAGAGATAAAGATAGAGGGATGATAAAGAGATGGAGGGATATGGAATGAGAGATAGAGAGGGAGGGAGAAAGAGTGTGTGTGCGTGAGAGAGAGAGAGGGAGTGACAGAAATATAAAGTTCTAGTGAGAGATAAAAAATGTAGAGGGAGAGGGAGAGGGAGAGGGAGAAAAATGATAAAGAGATAGAGATGGAGAGGGAGAGAGATATATAGGGAGGGGGATAGAGATAAAGGAGAGGGAGATAAACATAAATAAATGGTGAGAGAGAGAGAGAGAGAGTTAGAAAGAGATAGAAGGAGAGGGAAAGGGGGAGGATGCGAGAGATAAAGAAGAATGAAGGGAGAGAGAGTTAGGGAGAGAAATGGGGGATGTAGAGAGATAAAGAGAGTGAGGATAAAGAGACCGAGGAAGAGAGGGTGAGAGACATAAAGACATAGTGAGAGAGATATAAAAAGATAGAATGAGAGATGGTCAGGTAGAGTGTGATAAAGAGAGGGATAGAGTAGACAAATGCAAGTGCATTTCATGTTTCATAGAACACACTCACATTTTGTGTTTCATAGAATGCAAGCACATTTTTAAGTCAAAAATTTTTGTCACCCCTTTTTCTTTGGAATAGGTTTGGATAATAAGCCTATAGGTTTAGACTATTTATTTTCCTTCATTACATGTGTTTTTGACCTTCATTTTCATTTCCCAACTTGTATGTAATCAAGTTTACACATTGTATAAAGATTTTTAATAAAATTACCACCAAAATTTCACACATCTTCTAAGCTTTCAAACCATATAATTTTTTAATATTTGAAATACATTAACATATTTATTTTTTAATTTCTTTTACTAATGTTTCTATATTTCTTAGAAACATATATGTTCATTTTTCCTTAGGGTTTGTGCAAGATCATGGGGGTCCAAAAAGTGGCGATGTGAAAAAAAGACGTTTTTAACACATCCAAAAACACGAAATTCACGCCTTTGAATTTTTGTAGGCCAAAGTACAATATCCGTTTTGGTTTGGTAATACCAAACCAAAACGGATATTCGATATGAAACAAATATCCATTTTTTTTAAGGCAAAATTTATAATTACGTCCGGTCTAACTTGACCAAGGATTATATTCTATATAACGGATATCCGTTATTTGTGTTATAATTTAAAAAAAACCTCAAGAGGTCATAATATATAATATAATATAATATAATATAATATAATATAATATTATATAATGTAATATAATATAATATAATATAATATTATATAATGTAATATAATATAATATAATATTATATAATGTAATATAATATAATATAATATAATATTATATAATGTAATATAATATAATATAATATAATATAATATTATATTATATTACATTATATAATATTATATAATATTATATTATATTATATATAATATATTATATTATATTATATTATATTATAATATATTATATTATTTTGACGGCGGCACCCCTCTATAAACTGCAGTGCTGTAAACTTTTTAGCGTGACCGGCAGCGTGGGCACACTCCCCATTACCAGGAGGGGGGGACTAGAACTCGTGACCAGCAGAGCCAACGGAATTACTTAGCCAACCGAGCTAGGGCCCCCGCCCATAATAATATTATATTATAATGTAATACCCCTCCTCTTACTGGTAGGATTTAGTATTTTTCAATGCGGTTGTTTGCTTCTTGTGATGATGATGATATTGTTTGATTTGGTTAGTTAGACGTTAGATGATGCTATTGTTTCATTATGGACATGATTATTTCGTATGACAGTATGGTTGGTTATATTAGTTGATTTTTAGAATTATATTATGATGCAATGATTTAATGAATTATGTCATGAGATGAAATTGTTAGTTTAGAAATGTTATTTTATCAGTTAAATTATAATTGTTAGGATAGGTGTGATGAAGGACAATATAGCATCATTCGTTCGCGAGTGCCCTACTATGTTGCGATTCCTTCTCACAATGTAGTACTTCGATTTAATGCTTTGATTTTATATATATGTATGCACATGTACACAACTTCGTTTGTATGCAGGATTTGCAGGTATAAGTCTTGATTCCACCTGCTTCGGCAGGACAGGGCGAGCACCAATAACCCAATGGTTAAATGTTGAAACAGAGGTGACGATGAAGTCCTCCTGTCCCATGATGTCAGGTCGTCTCGTTGATTAGTATTGTTCATTTTTGGTAATTGTCGTCACTATGGTTTGTGTTTTGTATTTGTCGTCTCTTGATTAATGTTGGTACTTTATTTGTTGTGGTGTAATCGATTTTGATGATGGAAGTAATTAGTTGTTTTAATGTTAGATTTAAATTATATTAGAATATTTAAATGATTTAATTATTTTTGAAAAATCATATATTTCAATTACATAATAATTAAATATTAAATGTGACTTAATTATTTTTAATCAATTATCTAGTGGTGGATAATTATGAGAATAATTTATTTAAATTAAATAGGTAATGTGATGTGCAAGGTAAAGTTGCAAAAACAGAAATAAAAGCAATAAAACAAATAAAAGAATAAAAAGATTGTGTGAGCCAATAGGAATAGAGATCTGGGAAAAAACTAGCTTTTAAAGAATTGATTTTTTTTTTTTTTTTTTTAAATTTTGATTTTTGAGAGTTTTAGAAGAAGATCAGGCTCTGTAATGAGAATGGGAAGGGGATAAAGGTTTTTGGTCGCTAGTGGATTGGGGGGGGGAAGTAGATCGTTGGCGAACGTAACGATGGACTCCAGCACCGTTCTTCCACTCTTCGTAATGAATTGGTCAGCTTTAGGAAATTGAGGAAGCTGGAAGATTACCTTTCTGAAGAATTTTATAGAGGAATCGTAGGAATGAAATTTGTAGCAAATGGGTGCTCTGCCGCACGTCTAAATCATCATCGGGCGTAGGACACCAGGTGAGTTCTCCATCGCAGTCTTGCTTGATGCCTTGTGTATGCTTTCTTACTCCAAACTATGAAATATAGTTAGCTTGGTGTTCGATATCTGCATTGAGATTTATTTGGGATGACTCCCATCATTATGATTGCTTTAGATTTGGTGTCTGGTGTGTACAATTTGTGCCTGTGACTGGCTGTAATGGTTATGTATAGTTTGGCAGTGGATGCTATTATTCCTTAGACCCGTGTTATCCCTTGTAGTTGAAGAAGTGTGAAGGCATCGACCTTGCTGGGTGTGGCTAGGTTCCCCAACCAGATTGAAATTCTTAGCCTTGAATTTTTGACCTTCAATCCGATCATTTTCCTTCCTGTTGCTATTGCATGGTTAAAGGTTTAATTTCTTGGCGCTGCTTGGTTGATGCTTGGGTTCCATTGAAGTATTTGGTTTTATATGGACTGAGCTCTTAGTGTGTCAATAGAATTGCTAAGCAATTATAGTGCTTGGCGCCTAGGAATAGGATTTCGTTGCTAGCTATTTTGATTGCCTTTATTGTCTGGTGCTAACCCTCTTTAGTCATGATAGGTACGTCGTTGATTTTTGCGCTACCTTGTATAATGTTTCTATTCTTTAAAACTGAAGTTTCTCCTATGCTACCAGCGTAGTCTCTTTCCTTAAGACTTTTTCATTATTGCAGATCAGCGGTGGGAGTTAATCATAGGTACCCCATGTTTGACATGCTTTGAATACTTGGATCTTAAAGAAGTTTCCTTAACAAGTTACTGTCGCCGTCCTCTTTGCATGTCACATTTGGAATGGCTTCCTTGCATTCTGATTGAATGGCTCTGTTCTTTCCGTTATATTCCTGCTTGAACAGCCTCCAAACTCCTTGACTGAAGCTATAAGATTCGTCGGTCCCAATTGCAGGTGGCTGCATTTATGAGAGAATTTGAATTCATGGCATCCAATTTTATGCTGTCTCCTATTAATGCTATGCGCCTTTAGTTTCCTTTCATCTCTACAGATTGATCAACCCTCTGCCTAAGCATTTAGCACATAGGAATAGAATAACGATGCTTTGATGATGTCCATTGTTAAATGGAATCTATCTGAACCTTGATGAGTTGTTGGCTGCGCTTATAGAAGACAACATAGGGCTTAGCATAGCAATTCTTACCTTAGAATGTGGATACCTACGTTTAGCTCATCGTTGTATGCTGGCTGGGACAACAGTTGAGTTGAAGCAAATGTATATTTTATAATTATGTATATATATATAGGTGTGCGTGTATATATATATGTATGTGTTTTTATACTGATGCAAGTTTGGTTATATGTCGATTAAAAAACAACAATTCAATTAAAACTTAGAATATATATATTACGACCATTAGTTGAAACCCAATGGTTTGTATTTTATATAATATGCTTATATAATTTCTTTAATCTTAAAATGACTTTATAAGGATGTAAGAGTAAAATGTAAATTGAGTGTCTAGAATGTTCCTTGAATCTGATATTTTGAAGGTGTAATGAAATCAAATGATAGTTCGTAGTGTAGGGTTTGTATGAGTTAGTTTAATTACTTTTATGATTTCATTAGGGGTAAGAAAACATATATATGTTAGAAGGTTGACGTAATTGTAGTTAAGTACTTGAAGGACTCATTTTAGTGATAATTATGATGATCTTTAAAAGTAATGTTTTCCTTAGTGGGTTCTTGATGCATGATAGGATATAATAAAATGACAAGTTAGATATTTTTTTGAAAATTATCATTTTGATTATGTTAGTTTAACTTTATCACTTGATTATGTTAGTAGTATAGTGTACTGTTGTTTGGGTAAATATATATTTTGGTTAGTTAGAAAATATGTTTTATGTAGCTTCACTAGTGCATTGGTATATTAATAAAATGAAGGGTTGGGTTGAAAGAATCTTTTAAACTGGTATTTTCTTTAAGTTGTTATTGTGGAAATTATTATTGTACGAGATGTAATGGGATTATTTTTAAATATATTTAAACCTTGGATTATTTTTAGCACTCTGGATGTAATAGGAATGTTTTATGAAATTGAGTTAATTTGTGATTTTGGTTATGTAATCGAGTGAGTCATTTTCCTTAACTATGAAATCATGCGGTCTTGTTATTGTCTTCCTTTGTTTATGGTTGTAAATTTCACTCGTAATGTGGGAACCCTGTTGTCAAATTGTGAAAACCTTGTTCCAGAGGCTTGCCATTTAGAGTGTTATTCTCCTCTTGATTATGTTCTTGAGCGTTATTGGTTTTATGTGTGGAAGGGTTGAACAGTTTTGTAAGACTTTTGATTAAGAATAATTGCGAGATGGTTAATGCCTCATGTATCTGGTTTTGGTTATGTGTTTTATATGTGCTAGTTCAACCCTTTCCTAGTTTTGATTTATGTTAGGGGTCATAGGAGGGAGAGTGGCTCTTTGTGGGCGCCGGCGCCTTAGGATGAGGAAGGGCCAGGATAACCCATGAAAGAGTAGTTAAACAAGTGATAACCTAAACAATAGAATTTAGGGGAATGGGTAGTAACACATACAAGATAATTAAAACTGGATTCCTCGTCTATACATTAGGGCTACCGTAGACTAGTGATAGACTGAGTAGGCCGTGGTCGGCAAAGTCGTAGTCTCGTCTTCATGAGAGACTATCGGCTCCGCATTAGCTACCCTATGGTGCCGGCGCCTCAGTTAGGAGGAAGGGCCAGGGGATCCATAGATGGGTGCCGGCGCCTCAGTTGGAGGAAGTGCCAGGGGATCCCATGAGGGATATGCGATGACACTCTCCACTAGACATCCTTGTTCTTGTTTCTTTTCGCCTCTGGATATTGTTATATTTATGTTGTTTCGGATTTTAGGGCTAGGGGATACATAGATGGGTGCCGGCGCCTCAGTTGGAGGAAGAGCCAGGGGATCCCATGAGAGCTATGTGATGACCCTCCCCACTTGTCACCCGTCTGACTTGTTTCTTGTTGCCTATGGAATGGTGTATTGAATGGATGATTTAGAGTTATTATGGAATCGTGTTCTTTTTATTAGTTCTAATTTATTTGGAAATGTATTTTGGGTATTGGTTCGGTTCTTCTAGATATTGTATTTTTATGATTCTTTTGATTCTTGTGAATTTGTTTCATGATTGTTAATTGGTGGCACTTCCTGTTATTGTGATGAGTTATTAAGTTTTAACGTGTTATGTGATTTGTGAACGTTGATGGTTGTTCATTGTATGCTTTGAGTTGTACTTGTTATGTGTCATGTTGTTGTTGAGTCAGTTTGGCATTCATGGTCGGGTTCACTTCCTCGCCACCTTTGAGCATGGGGGGTGAGTTACTTGTAATTCACATGGTTGGGTGGAACGTGCTCCGCACCCGTTGGGTTCCCCATCAGCATCTTGTCTTCTCAGCTTACCGCAGTGGAGTTGTACCAGTAGTCACTTGTATTTCATATTTCATTATTCTTGTATCAATCCCCATGTTGGGAAATTCAATGTAATTCATTTATCAAAGAAAATTGTAATGTAATATTATAACGATGATGTAATAGTTAGGCTCATTTGTAACTCTATTAAGAGATGTATCATGGATGTAATTATACGATGTTTATTATTCTTGCATCATGGTTATTGGATGTATCCTTATCCTTGGTCATCATTATAAATGTTATTGTTGCAATCTTTATTTTTGTTTCTGTTTAGTTGTTGCGATGTAACCTCGCGTGCCCCAGAGAACTAAGTGTGTTAATGTTATGTAATATGCTATGTGGTTATGGTTTAATGTTATTACATGTTTAATTTAATTATTTAAAAAAAAATTATTTGCTATGTGTGTGTTCTCTGGGGTTTGCATGGCGGGCATTACATATAATATAATACTATTATATTATATTATATTATAATATAATACTATTATATTATATATATATATATATATATATATATATAGACTGCAAGAATCGGGTAGCACGACCCCCTATAAACTGCAGTGCGCCTGGTAAACTTTTTAACGTGACCGGCGGCGCTGGTACGACACGCCCTCCGGTACCACGGGACGGGGGAGACTAGAACTCGTGACCAGCAGAGCCGCAACAGAATTACTTAGCCAACCGAGCTAGGGCCCCCGCCCATATTATATTATATTATAATATAATACTATTATATTATATTATATTATAATATAATATATGTATTATTATATATTATTATAACATAATACATATATTATATTATAATATATTATTATACTATATTGACATTATATAGTCGGGTCTGTGAATTCTAGAATGGATATCCGTTATAAACGAATATCTTTTACATAATGAATATTCGTTATGAACAGATATATGTTATTTGTGTTATAATTAAAGAAAATCATGAGAGGACATATTATATAATATTATATTATATATAATATATAATATGTAATATTATATATAATATGTAATATTATATATAATATTAAATATTATATATAATATAATAGAATATTATATATAATATAATAGAATATTATATATAATATAATAGAATATTATATATAATATAATATATAATATAATATTACATGAGAAGTAGAGGAATAGAAGAGGAATTTATTATGTATATACGTACATATAATATAATATTATAGAATATTATATATATATAATATATAATATTATATATAATATACTATAATATAATATAATATAATATTATAATATAATATAATATAATAATATAATATAATATAATATAATATAATAATATAATATAATATAATATTATAATATAATGTATGTATTATTATATATTATAATATAATACATATATTATAATGTATGTATTATTATATAATATAATACATATATTATAATATAATATAATACATACATTATATTATAATATTATATTATATTATATCATATTATATTATATTATATTATATTATATTATATTATATTATATTATATTATATTATATTATATCATATCATATCATATCATATCATATTATATATTATATTATATTATATTATAATATGATATATTCTAATATATATAATATATGATATAATATATTATATATATTATATTATAAATACATAATATTATTTATAATATAATAATATGTATTATTATTTATAATATAATATATGATATATTAAAATTAAAATTATATAATATATAATAATATAATACATATTATATTATAATATAATATAATATATAATATATATATATATATATATATTATATTATATATGATATATATTATTTATATAATATATAATATATTATATATGATATATATTATTTATATTATTATATATAATAGAATATAATATATTATACATTGATATTATTCTAATATATATAATATTATATATATTATATTATATATACCTATATTATATTATATAATATATATATATTATATAATAATGTGTATTATATTAAAATTAATATAATATAATATATATTATAATATAATACATATTATATTATAATATAATATATTATATTTTAATATAATACATATTATATTATAATATAATATATTATATTTTAATATAATACATATTATATTATAATATAGCCATATAATATATATATATATATATTATAATATATGTATTATATTCTATATATACATAATGTAATATAATATATATTATATATTATATTCATAATACAATATATATTATATATAATAGAATATGTATTATATATAATATAATATAATATGTATTATATTATAATATAATATATATTAATATATGCTATATTATAATATAATACATATTATATTATATATAATATATACTGTATTATAATATAATATATTTTATATTGAATAATTGATATTTAAAAAAAACCAATATGGTCAGGTCACGGATCCGATCATTTATTTAAAAAATTGTAATAAAGGAAACATATATTTGTTTATAATGGATATCCGTTTCCTGTATTATATATAGGAAAACAAAAACCTGAGAGTTATAATTTTTCATCAACATTTTTACCAGTGCGCGTGTGGGTTAAAAGAGCGACTTAGATATCCATTTGGGGCAGTTAAAATTACAAAAAAAACACCAAATTTGTAAGGTATGTTTGAATTTTTCAATTTTTATACTATTTATATTCATTTTGCTTTTTTTAAAAAAAATTTTAGTAAAAAATAGGGTATATTTGATAGGTTTTTTGATTTGATTAAAACCATTGTTAATGTTAGATTTTTTTTTTCAATTAATAGGTTAAAAATGGATCAAAATGAAAATCCTAGTCTTGCACAAAATGAGAACCCTCCCGCACAAAATGAAAACCCTCTCGCACAAAATGAAAACTTTAATCCTGCAGATAATGAATATCCTCCACATCCTCCACTAGAACCATTGTTTCTGAATGAAAATGTGCCAACAATACATGAGTCTATTCATAGGAATTTAGATCAATTAAGAAAAGTATGTCAAATCTATGAAACACTCGATGAACTATCAGATATGAAAAACACTTTGGAAACAATCATTGTAAATGTTCAAACTTTGGCAATTCAACATAATAGATTTGCACAATGGCGAGAGCAACAAAGACAATTTTATGTTGATGGGTTATCGTATGATGAGGTGAAGACTCTTGATATTGAAAAAGGCCAATTAGCTCAGTTATTCATAGATTAGAGAACTAGACAACCTGTTAATGTGCGAAAACCAAAATTTTCAATTAAATGGTGCACCCATAGAGGAATATTAGATAATTTTTGGAGATGTTGGTGGATGGTTTTCGATAAACCACCCAACAACAACCTTGATGTCCCTCAATATTTTCTCCAAAAATTATATGCTGAGTTTGTGCTAGGGAAACATGTCAATTACTTTGACATGCAAGATTTCCAAGGTGTTGGTAGAGGGATGCCACAGGATAGACCTAGGGCACGCCGAGTCACCCTAGTTCATCCTCCTCCACCTATTGCTGCTTTGACTCCACTACCTTACCCAAAAATTGTTGTAGATGCAAGGACTGTGAGCATTTATGCACTGCATTCGTTGAGTGATCATTTGGTGAGGTAGAGCCATCATATTGTGCAAATAGTTGATGGTGCATCCCATCACGGTGGTGTTGCACCTAATACATCCCAGCATGATGGTGGTGTACCTGCTATAGTAGCTCCCACTAGTACACAACCATCAGCTCCGTCTAGTACACCGTCCTCTTTGGGACATATTTGTGTGCCTCATCGTTGCATGACGTGCAACAATTTATGTTTTGGTCCTCTCCAATGGTCCACTGAGGCTCCCATAGACACATCTGACTTTGAGGTTCATGATATGCCAGATGTAGGAGTTGATAGAGCACAGGGTGGAGCATTTGTAGGGGGTGTGTGCAAGAAGTTGAGTCCACTTTTTGGCCAAAAAGTGGAACTGTTTTCCCTGATTTTCAGTATTTGACACATTTGACCTTAAAATTTGAAGCACTTAGAGATGAAATTTTTAAAAAAGTCACTAACCATAAAATGTAGTGCTCGGAGTCTAGTTTCCAAATATGTAATTTATTTCAATACCCAGATTGTACAAATTGAGTTTTAATAGGAATTTCTAAAAACCACTGTTTAAAAGTCATTTTTTTTACCATACCATGCACGTGTACGACATCCATATTTTGACTTAAATTATCGTATTTTTCTAAATCCTTTGGAAAAAGTTTTATGACTCACTGAAGCTTGCTCTTGATATTTTTTTGTAATTTTTTATTGAATATTTTTTTTTGTTAATTTTTTATTAGGCAGATTTGTCGTTTTGAAAAATCGTCATGTATGACATGCATAAGATGACCTAAACTTATCATTTTCTGATTTTTTTTTTCAAATTGAAAAGAATTGTCTGAAGTTTTCTCTCGTGCAATCCGTTTGTCAAAATGTTATGTTGATCAAAAGTTATTAAAATAGTAAAAAACTCTGATATTTAAAGTTTATGGACCAATTTTATTAGAAATTCATTGAAAAATAGAAAAAATAATTCAATTGCAAAACAAATTACATATTTAGAATCTGCATTGTTTCATCTAAAATGGGTTTTAATTTTGTCAGAAAATTTTGCAAAAAAGGTCGTCAGCCATATGCCCAAAGTCGGTATTTTTCTTTGACATTGTTAGGGCCTTCAACTTGCAGGTCAAACTAGGTTGAAGGCCTAGGTTCAGACTTCCAATGCTTTTCTTGAACCAAAAACCTTGGCAAAAACCCGCCCACGATGCAAAACAAAATTCAAATTTAAAAAAATGAGATCCCAATTATAAAATAGGATCCCGTTTATTAATAAACAGGATCCTGTGCTATAATCGGGATCCCGTTCCCATCTAACAGCATTCCGACTATTGTAAATAGAATGGGATCCCATTACCTTTACAACGGCTTTGACATTCAATGTCGGTGAACGAGATCCTGATTATAGAGCAGGATCCCGCTTATTAATAACCAGGATCCCGTTTTATAATCGGGATCCCGTTTTATAATAAGCGGGATCCCGTTTTATAAACAGGATCCCGTTTATTTGATTTAAAAACATTGTGCAAAATTACTGTCAAATCTGCAACTTTGCAACCTCATATGTACGGCCGAGAGCACTAAAAATGAATTATTTTTTATAAGTTATTGTATTTACAGGTGGTGAATTTGATTTTTGGTTGATTTTATCAAAGGGAGCATCATCTACACCATTTTTGAAGTGAAATTGTGTTATTTTTGTGCTTGTTTGGAGGAACAAAAGGTTTCAATTTGCAATATGGATTGAATTTTTCAAAGGAAGCATGAAGAAAACAATTTTTAAAGTGGAATTGTGGTAGTTTTCTACTTGTTTTTGAGGAACACAAGAGGAAAGAATTTTATTAATAGGTATTCAACTTCCAATTTGGATTGAATATTTTGAGTATTTCACTATTAACGATCATTTGTAGCGAGAATTTTATAATTATGGAATAAACTTAAATAGAGAAAGAAAGACATTGACTCCTCAAGAAGTTAGAAACAAATAGAGAAAAGAGACAAGACAAGACAAAGAATGAGAATGAAATCAGTGAGCGATGGGTGGAGCAACCAATTCAACAACTATTGAAGATGAAAACATTGAAGATACCATAGTTGTAGATGAAGTTAATTTGCAAGGAGTCAATTTGGAGAAGAATATGATTATGCAAACAAGTCCTACTATGTCTTCAAATCCCTCTTTGAATGTTAAGGAGAATGTTTCAATTTGCACAAATCCAGGTACGTCTTCAAATCCACATGTTAGTGAAATGGTAAATTTGTATGTAGAAGTTTTAAAAGATGTTGGATATAATGATGTTGACATTGACTATATTCAAAGAGATGAAACTTTTATAGAATTTGTTGAAAACAAAAGAAAAATATTTTGTTGCAAATGAAAATCAAAATGATCATTTTCTTGAAAATGATCATTTTTTTGAAAATGAAAACAAAACCTATATTTTTGATGAAAATGAAAATGAAAATGAAAACCGTTTTGTTAATGAAAATGAAAATAAGAACCATTTTGTTAATGAAAATGAAGATGAAAATGAAAATGAAAACCATTTTGTTGATGAAAATGCAAATGAAAATGAAAATGAAAACCGTTTTGTTGATGAAAATGAAGATGAAAATCTAGAATGTGATGTTGAATTTAATGAAAATGCTTTTTTTAAAATTGGAAGTGGTGTTTTCAATAATCTTCCTGATCAAATTTCTTGGAGGCAAATAAGAACACATGCGAATATAATATACATAAAATTCTTTTATCATATAAAAATTGCATTTCAATGTCAACTAATGATGCAATTGATGAGAATGCAAAAAATGAGGAAAGTAATGAAAAGGTTAGGCTTTTATGTTAAACCAAAAAGAAAAGATCAATCATTAAAACATGCTATGTCTCTTGTTGCTAGTGCCATTCAATCTATTGGAAAAATGTCGATCTAAAGAGATAAGCCTTGGCAGAAGAGCTATAACTACTGCTATAGTTAATAAAACAACTTTGAATAAAGAATGGCCAAACAATATTAGTGAAGTTTTAAAATGCATCCTAAAGTACCCATTACTAAGAAATGACAAGAGAAAGTATAGAAAATGATCCTATCAATCAATGTTGGAGTTTTACCCCAGTGAATGACTACTCCCGGAGTTTGATATAAAGGTGAATGTTGAAATTAAATCTTTGATTGAAAAATATTGTATGATAATGGGGTTTCATCTAATGCTAGAGATGTTTTAAAATTGAGGTGGGGTCAAAGTTCCTGATCTCACCATTACCTATTAGATACAACCTAAAGTGAATTTTATAAAAATTTTGTGTGATTAGGTGTTACACAGTAATATTAAAATAAGTCAAAGGTCTTTTGAAAAATGTAAAACCCTAGTATGTAAAATTAATAAACCTTGAATATCTTGTTGTAAAATACATGTTCAATTTCATTATTTTTATGATGTTTTTAGATATATCACACGTTGTACCTTGCATTCTAACATGATTATCTGAGGATTGTGTATTATTGATATACTTTTGAAGAAGCAATAAAGAGAGTTTATTTCAGGTTTGTTTGTGAAAAATCTAGCGATAAATTATTTTATTTAAGTTCTTGTATTTGGACAATGCATTAAGCTGCGAAATCTTTTCATTTTTAAGAATTTGTTTGGCAGAAAGTGTTGATCATGATTTTTGGACAACAATTAGTAGGCGATCAAAGATTTAGGAATGTTCACTATTCTTTAAAAGATGGAAAAATAGGAAGCGTTGTGATTTAGTTACAGAAAAAGTTAGTGTGCATGCATTTATGAGTGAATTTAATAATAAAATTGTACCAAAATATGTTATGCACTCTGAACATGCTCGATGGCTTGATGGCCAATTCCGCTCATGTAGAAACACATTTCCAATTGGTACTATACTTTCAGTGGTTGATTTTGCGGAGAATTATACTCTCGCTCCGCAAGAAGAAATTCAATCTCAATATTATAATTCTGTGCAAGTAGTTATGTTTGTCCATATTTTTTATAGACATGCAGATGATAGCACTGAGAATGATAGAAAAGTTTTTAGGGAGTATCATTTTTATTTGAGTGACAATTGGTTACACTCATCAGAGTTTTTTCAATATTGTTTTAGTATATTTTATATAAATTTAAAAGAAAGAGGAATCCATATGAAAGAACACCTCATATGGTCAGATAATTGTACGGGGCAGTTCAAAAATGCTAGAATGTTCTATTGGTTAAGTAGGGTTCACAAGGAACTTAATGTCCAACATATATAGAGTTTTTTGAAGCTAGGCATGGTAAAGGAGAACATGATGGAGCTAGTGCGTGTGTCAAAAGAATTCTTGCTAGAGAACAATTAAAATTTGAGGATTCAGTAAGATTTTAAAATGCACATGAGATTGTGGATTGGTGTAATAGAAGATTATCTACACCTGGTTCGAGTGATTACTCTACAGTTCATCGATTCTTTTGGTTGGTGGAAGAAGAGACCATTGTATCTAGAGTTGATTGTGAGACAATTAATTGGATCTACTAAATGGCATTCATTTAGAGGAGTCACGACAAACACATGGACTATTTGGACAAGGGAGCTTGCATGATTGTTGACACCTGTCCAAAAGCACATAATCAATATGAAAAGAAATATTGAGAAAATGATAATTGTTTTGCATCGAAGATTATGATAGATGTTTCGGACCTTGTACAAGAAGGTAATTTTTTAATTTAATTTATTTCATTTTATTTTGCTTTATTAAGTTATTTTTAATACTAAATTAGTTATATGGATATGCACAAGTTATTAAATTGAATTTTGTTGGCAGGACATGTGTATGCAGTTATTGCACCTGAGGGGAATGAAGAGCAAACAAAATATTGGTTGGCTCGTTGTGTGGAAACTAAACATTAGTTGTTAACACCTCAAGAAGATGATGATGGCTTTCATTATCCAACAGGTACAGTGATCCCCTTAAGACACCTCCTTAAGCAAATTTTGATAACAAGTTTTAGATCCCCTTAAGCAATTTTTTAGAACAATTCTTTGATCCCGTTAAGTAAATTTTGAGAAGTTATTTGATGGTGGTTTTTGAACATGTTTTCCAATAGGATCGGTGGTGGTTGTTGGCACTTGGCTACAAAAATATTTGAGAAGAAAGAATGGTCTACCTACATTCAAAGACTATGAAACACATAAAAAGATTATGCATTATTCACATTTGGTGGTGGCAACAAATATAAAACTAGAGCGCTATTGTGGAAGACCTTCAAAAAAATTACTATGGTCAATTTCTATGGAAGAGCATGAGGCAATCATAGATGCATTTCAAAAAAGAGAGGATGCAGATGGTATAATGGAATAAGTAAATAGAGGTAAATATAGTTTTAGTTTTATTTTTTCCTTTTAAATACATTAAATACATGTTTCAACATTGGTCAAGTGTGTTATTAGTTGAAATTGATTTAAATTGTCCTTTTATACATCCTTAAGGCATAATCACAAAAAGGATCTAGTCCATACAAATTCAACCTAGACAACATGGAATACTTGGTAAAAATAGGTAATTATTAGTTAAATTATATTTAAATACATGTTTTGATTACATATTGATATTGCTTGGACATTAATAGTTAAAATTGATTTATTGTAATTTTTTGTATCCTAAAGCCATCATTGTATTGATCTCATACTTTGAAACAAAAAGGAGAGGATGCCTAGATTCAACCTACAAACATGTGTGGAATACTTTTAAATGCAGGTACTTGAGTTCTATACATATAGATAGTTTTATATAAATTAAAATATGTATGTTTTGATGATTTCATTGATATTGCTTGTACCTTTTTGATATTCGAGATTGGTGTGAAGACCTACATTCTAATGAGAGTTTGAGATGTTCTTGAGATGGCATATCCAAATTTGTAAACATCATTTTGAGATGACATATATGTGCCATACAAACTTACAAATTAAACATACTCTTTGTACTTCTATGTATCAAATCAATATTCTATATATTTAGTATTATGACCCTTAAGACATCCCCTTAAGGCGTTCTATTATGACCCCTTTAGACGTCCCCTTAAATAACATGTTCTATTATGGCCCCTTTAGACATCCCCTTAAGACCCCTTAAGACATCCCCTTAATTAACACGTTCTATTATGACCCTTTTAAACATCCCCTTAATTAACATGTTCTATTATGACCCCTTTAGACATTCCCTTAAGACCCCTTAAGACATCCCCTTAATTAACACGTTCTATTATGACCCCTTTAGACATCATAAGACATATTATGACCCTTAAGACATCCTTATGGCGTTCTATTATGACCCTTTTAGACATCCCCTTAATTAACATGTTCTGTACTTATTTTAGACATCCTTAAGACCTCTTAAGACATCCCTTAATTAACACGTTCATATGACCCCTTTAGACATCATAAGACCTTATAACCCCATAGAACTTGTCCTTAAGGCGTTCTATTATGACCCTTTTAGACATCATAATTAACATGTTCTGTGGGCCCTTTAGACATCCTTAAGACCCCTTAAGACATCCCTTAATTAACAAGTTCTATTGCTGACCCTTTAGACATCCCCTTAAGACATATTAACCCTTAAGACATCCTTAAGAGCCGTTCTATTATGACCTTTAGACACCTTAAGATGCCATTATTTGTTTTGACAACTTATAAATTAGTGTTAGATGAACTATTATTTATAGTATTTATTAATTCTTTTATTCTCTAATCTTCTATGGTATTGTTATGGTTAGGATTATAATTTTAATTAGAGTTAGAATTGAACCCTAACCCTAACCATTATTAGAATCCAACCCTTATTGAACCCTTACCCTGTCCTAAAATTAATCATATCCCTAAGCCTTATTGTATCTAACCCTAATTGAAACCTAACCCTAACTCTAGTTGTGTCCTAATCCTAACCTTTACCCAAAGCTTTATCCTATAACCCTAACCTTAATCCTAAGTTGCTATATTTTTGTACAATAAAACCTTTAGTAAAGGCTTAAAATTTTAATATTTATTTACATATATATGTTAATTTTGAATAAAATAGAATATTAGTGATTTTTCCTTTTTGAAATGTTCTTAATTTTTTAAAAAATATTGAAGATTTTTATGTTGGAAGATTTCTACTATTCATGTACAGTGTTAATTCATGTGTATTTTGAGCAATCATTATTATAGTTGAAGATTATTTTGATTTTATAACTATTTTTTTCCTTTTTGAAATGTTCTCAATTTTTCCTATAGTTAAATTTGACATGTTAAAGACTTTCATTACCAACTTGATATTAATCTAAATATGTAGTAATCCAAAGACTATACATTCACATGATTATTTCCAAATAATATTAAAATAATAAATTATGTAGATTTTGGAAGTGCATCTACACATTTTAAGCATAAGATCCATGTCCACTTGACCCATATTTTAATGCAATTCAGGTTTAGACCCTAAATTTCTGGTATATAAATAGATTGCTTTTGTTTGTAAATTATGATTTATTGACTGATTATTGTAAATATTAAAATGTCCTATATTAATCCATGTATGAGATCACTAAATTTCACATCAATGTCCTATATTAATGTCTTGACTATGAGCATAAAATGCATAAATGTACATGTGTAAATTAAAATTTCAAACAATAATAAAGTCCATAATTTATGTAACATATTAAGTGCATGAAACCAATATATTAAGCGCACATGAAATAAAGTCCAACAAAGTACATGATAAACAAGAAATATAGTCCATGAAATAAACAAATATAACACATAAAATCACATGTTTCTAGGTCATGCACTGTCTCTATAATCAAGAGACCTCTTCACCATCTGGAATATGTGGATGACTGAAACACTCTGTACATAAGAGAAAGATGAAATTAGATGTGAGACAATAAAAATGATTTAATGACAATTTAATTTATAATCCATCATAAAATTAAATTACCATCCTTATCTACATCATGGTCTTTCACAGTGCTTTGAATAAACCTCTAAATTCTCTAAATCAGTCTACATAAACAAGACAAAGAAATTTGAAATTAGATGTACAACTCTACAATTAAATTTTTTTAATTCAATTTAATTTAGAATTTATCATATTTTAATTTAATGGTATTCTAGGGTTGTGCACTAGGCTCTTCTCGGGATTATTATGCGTACATTAACTCCAACTACAGATGTGTCTCATGCTATAAAGAAAAATAATATGTGAAAATATCATATTAATATTATATATTCAATTAAAATTTATAATTCACTTTAAATATAATAAAGAAATTAAATTACCATTTTGATTTACAAAACACTGCTCTACATGTCCTCTGGTGGTGTAACTAATATGCAGGTTAAGGGCTAAAAGTTGCACTAACAAAGTCCTACAAGATCAAAATTAAAGCATGTACAATTGAATTAGGTTGATATATATATATATATATATATATATATATATATATATATATATAAGTTTGCACATTTTGTATAGAAAGTTTTGTAAACAACATGGAAATCAGTGGCCTCAGGTGTAACACCCCGTCGTGCGAACCCCAAAGGACAATTAAACAATAAACACAGTACAATTTTTTTTTTTTTAAGTATACATAACCTACATGTAATACACATTAAATCATAACATGAATTTCATTTAAGTAGATTCATTAGCACATACATCCCTTGGGGTACACGAGGAGTCATTACGAGACTGAGATCCACACAATGACAATAATAAGAACCAAAGATATAAACATTAACAAAGTAAATATTAACAAATATAACACATACAAGATAAAGCATTGAAAAGAAACCATCTGAGAACACAAATACAACATATGCATAATTAACTTAACACATTGAATTACAATTGCCATGGCCAATAACCGCACCGAGTTAACATTACTTTACAGTACAATCCTCAAGAGGTATAATGATACAAAAGTGTTTCCAAATATAAATGGAAACCATACACAAGATAACATGATACAAATAAATAGATGAAAACTGGCTCCAAGACAGATACAACTTTGGAGTCGCTGCAACTGCACCAATCCCCACCTCTCGATCCTCGACTGGGGACCCAATGGGGTGCTTAGCACGTTCCACCCGACCATGTGAGTTCGAAGACCCACCCCCCGTGCTAGGAGCTGACAAGAAGGGTCCTCAACCAAGAACATCCAAACACGGAAACCACAAGACTCCACAACATACAAAAGTATCATAAAACTCAAGGATTACAAAGACATAATCAACAACAACCAAGAGTCAACACAATAACTTAAAGTCATAAATTTCATCACATAATTCAAGGCAATGACCAGTAAACAAGTAACCAAAGGATGATCATGAAACACTTCCAAATCAAACTGAATTAAAGACTTTCATTACCAACTTGATATTAATCTAAATATGCAGTAATCCAAAGACTATACATTCACATGATTATTTCCAAATAATATTAAAATAATAACTTATGTAGATTTTGGAAGTGCATCTACACATTTTAAGCATAAGATCCATGTCCACTTGACCCATATTTTAATGCAATTCAGGTTTAGACCCTAAATTTCTGGTATATAAATAGATTGCTTTTGTTTGTAAATTATGATTTATTGACTAATTATTGTAAATTTAAAATGTCCTATAGTAATCCATGTATGAGATCACTAAATTTCACATCAATGTCCTATATTAATGTCTTGACTATGAACATAAAATGCATAAATGTACATGTGTAAATTAAAATTTCAAACAATAATAAAGTCCATAATTTATGAAACATATTAAGTGCATGAAACCAGTATATTAAGTGCATGAAATAAAGTCCAACAGAGTACATGAGAAACAAGAAATATAGTCCATGAAATAAACAAATATAACACATAAAATCACATGTTTCAAAGGTCTATTACACTTTGTCTCTATAATCAGAGACCTCTTCACACCATCTTGAGACTATGTGGATGACACAGAACACTCACGTACATGAGAAAGATGAAATTAGATGTAAGACAATAAAAAATGATTTGTGACAATTTAATTTATAATCCATCATAAAATTAAATTACCATCATATCTACATCTGGATGCTCTGGTGCACCTGAATAAACCTCTAAATTCTCTAAATCAATCTACATAAACAAGACAAAGAAATTTGAAATTAGATGTACAACTCTACAATTAATTTTTTTTAATCCAATTTAATTCAGAATTTATCATATTTTAATTGTACCGTATTCTGAGGTTGTGCACTAGGATCTTCTCCAAGACCTGTATGTGCATGCTCAACTACAAGATGTGTCTCATTAGCATAAAAGAAAAAGAATATGTAGAAAATATCATATGTATATATTCAATTTAAAATTTATAATTCACTTTAAATATAATAAAAAAATTAAATTACCATTTGATTTGAAACCTGCTCTACATGTCCTCCTGGTGGTGTAACTATGTCTGGGTCAGGGCTGAAAGTTGCACTAACAAAGTCCTACAAGATCAAAATTAAAGCATGCATAATTTAATTAGGTTAATATATACATATATATTCAAGTTATGTATATATTCAAGTTTGCACATTTTGTGTAGAAAGTTTTGTAAACAACCTGGAAATCAGTGGCCTCACGAGTAACTGCAACATCAAATGTTTGCCTAATGCCCATTCTTATTGTTGCATCAACCTAGACATACATGTACATAGAAATTTAACACTTATAATATTTACAAGTGTGCATGCATGCGTTTCATATATCTAGTGAATTCAAAACTCATAAAATTGTAACTATACTAATGTAAACTTTAAACAAATTTACAATATGAATGTACCTGCCCTTGATCTATGATGCTCGATAGTGGAGGTTAACTGACAATCCTCAAGGAGGAATCAGCGTGGATCTTGGAGTTATTTCCACTAAACATAAATATTTCAAACATATATTTGATTCAATTATAAATTGAAAAGTCAAGTTAAATTTATGATTTCATATATAATTTTAAAAATTGAAATCAAAATACCCAATAAGGGGTTGTGAAATTATGACCAGTGTAGATGGCAATGACACTCATGGAAGCCAGGAGATGATTTCCCTTGTTAGTGTCATCTGTACACCAAACAATTTAATTGTTAAAATGTATTGCAAAATTTTATTTGATATATACAACCATCAAAATTCTTATAAAATGAACGTACATCTAGATGCATATTTATACCTGTGTCGTAGTGTCCTCAGGGTGATGTTCTACTATGAGGAACTCTACAAATGAACTAATGTGACCAGATGAACCAGCAAAATCTCCCCGTCCACCTGAACTAGGTGTGGCTTGATTAGGTCCATAGCATACTTGATGACAACTAGTACATATATGAGGGATGGGCCTCGACACTCCTGGAGTGGTACTCGGACAAGCTCATAAAAACTCCTCCATCATCATCATCGTCTCTATGCTCCCCACTAAGCTATCGCTGACGTGTGCGATCAAGGAGTCTCACATAAAGTGTACTAAGGGGAACCCTAATGTTGAGACCAGGCTTGATAGAATTAATGAGGTCTGAATGGGAGAGCAGGAGCAACAACAGGGGTTGTTGCATGCAGCGACATCAGGATCAGCCCTTGCCCTAATCTGCAGTGGCATGCATACACCAGCACCACAAATGATCTAAATCAAAATAATTGGGCTTTTGCCCCAAAACAAACTCTACATACAGTTTTCTCAAAAAATACAATGGGCACTCCCAATTAGCATGTGGGGGACTATCAAAAACCATATACCATCGATCCCAAAAATGTGCACTCATCTGCGGATGTATGCACCACATCATGGATATTTTAGATTTGTTGGGTGGAATGGGTTGTCGAGTAACAGGGTCAAGAAAGTAGGGGGCTAGATGGGATTTCGTTATTTTAAGGTCTAATATTTGTTTGTAAGAGAGACCATCAGAATAAAATTGTCTCATTTGTTCTCTGTCTCGTTGATGCCTATCAAGATCAAAATCGATCATCCTGATGGAATCAACAACGTTTTGCATTGCAGATGCAAAATGTCTCACATGTGGAGGAATCAATGCTTGACTCTGCATAGCATTGATTTGATTTTGTAAGGATGTAACTTGATCATTTATTCATGCTCTCAAGCGAGCCTCATTAGATACGGTAGGTGCTACATGTGGCATATTAGGTGGAGGGGGAGGGGGAGGCGGAGGTGGAGGTGGAGGGGGGGAGGGAGGCGGATCTGGCTGTGGCTGAGATGGTGGATTGATGATATCATCAATGTTAAAATCATCCATGATATGCTAGATATAAATGTGCACCTGCATTAAATCATACAAAATAGTCCATGTGCATACATATATTAAGATCATATATTTAATTGAAATAGGATGAGCAACATATATATTAAGATCATATATTTAATTGAAATGCACATATATATACATTGATTATTCAACTCAAGAGCATGTCCATACAAAATTCAAAATTAAATGTATGTACATGTACATTTAAAATAAAAAATATGATGCATAATTTGCATGCGTACAAATCATTAAACTAAACTATGTACATGCATACAAATTTCAAAATTTAAGAACTATATATGCAAATTTTTAATGCATGCACATACATACTAAACAATAAACTTGAAACATTCAGAAAATCTCATTTTATGTCTAACACACACACACATATATATTACAATTTTTCAACAGGAGAAATCATGATCTAGTAGATAGTCATAAAATATATACTATTATATACTATTCATTATAAGTTCATAAATTCCACCAAATTCATAAATCCATGTCACTAAAAATATCATCTAGAACCAAAATCATAAATTCATGTCACTAAAATATCCATTTGGAACCAAATTTATAAATTCATCAAACAAAATATCCATCGTTCACCAAATTTATAAATTCATAACTATTTAAGATCATTGTTTTAATTTATAAACTATTATGGCTCTCTACTGCATAGATATTCATTTCTTTGTGTTTTCCTTTTCAAAATTAGGAGTTCTCCTCTCCTCTAGCCATTGTCGATGCTCATCTATGATCCCATCCATAGCCCTGACAACATCAACAAGGGTTTGCATCCTAGATGCAAACATCCTCATAGGAGGTGCGACACATTCTTCATTTTGAATAATGTTGATTGGATCTTGGATGGTTCTAGCAAAATCATTGATTTGTGCTTGCAAACGAGCATGCTCATTGATTTAGGGTGGTGGAGGTGGGGGTTCTGAGACAGGTGAAGAAGGTGGAGGTGAAGGTGTTGGAGATGGATGGCGTGGAGGTGGATTGCGAATATTATTGAATGGATCCATGTGATCTTTAAGATATGAGTGAACCTGCATTAGATTTGTAATTTCAAGATGTAAGATACATGTTTAGAAAATACCTTTAAAACATTCAATATAAATGGCGTTAAATAATTGAATACAAATGATAAAATTATATGTAAGCCTCATTTATATGTCTAAGGTACATGTTACTTGAATGAAAATTCAATTAACTATTGATATTGTATAATCTTGCAGGATCTTATTATTGTTAAATTTGGTTGGGCCTTGGGCAACTTTGATCACCAAATTTTAAGAACTTCTTTGATCCCCTTAAGAAATGTCATAATGGAACCCCTTAAGAAAATCGAATTACAATTTAGGGTGACAGGATGGCTTAAGAGGATTTACATCTAGTGAGGTCCTAG
>VDFB02097503.1:0-72684 GCA_007258455.2 Sequoia sempervirens
TTTGAAATATTTCTGGAAATCATATTAATCGAATTTATGAGCATTCATATAAATTCAAATTATATATATGATGTTATATACTGTAATCGGAATTTATCTTCTCATCCGCCATCTAGTATATATGAGTTATACTAAACGAATCATTAAATTGTGTTTATCTTAACCCGCGCTCTAAAGAAACACGTCCCATGAGTGGACTTGTCTCCACTTGTTGAGACACGTCCTCTCATGAGATGTGTCTCTTCGAGGCAGGGTTTCTTCACATATTTATGGCGGATCCTTCCTTGATATGCAGATATAGAAATCGAATAATGTTCTGCATTCAGCACATTGAATATTAATAAATCTAGAAGTCGAAAAACTCCGTCTTAGGTTTTTTGGTAGAATTCTGGAAACTGAGAATACATATAGAACCCTTGTCTCTAATTCTTGTCAGTAGATTTGTTTACATTTACAGAGAAGAACGAAGACATTCTATATGGGATCCTACATCATTTACATGCTGGCTCGTATGACAAAGTATAGAGGGATTTCATATAAGGAGCCTGTTGGTTGTGGCTCTCACCAGTTCAAGATTCATGAGGCTTGTCTGCAATTGCACCTAACGAGCACTACTCATTACAAGTGTGTCAATGATGCCTTCACCATGCACATCACGAGATCACTTCAGGAGCGAACTCATCATAGGATCTCGAGGGAAGCTCAAGAATTAATTGGAAGGTATGGGTGCTGGTTTATACAGTTTCTGGAGTTTTCTTACATCAGGTTGCAAGGTTTTTCTTCATATCCATATAGGTTGCCTAAGTATCCAACCAACAGAATTTTAATGTTAGAGATATCTAGGCAACTGGTTGCCTATGATAAAATTCAGAAGAGAAAGAAGGGAGGAGTTGATTTCCCGATTGTCATGGGTAATTTGGACGAAGTGTGTCCCTCATTACAGGCAGCTAGAAAAGCTGAAAGTGAGCTTCAGTTATTCCATTTCTCCTATCACACCAGCAGACAGCATTATGATCCTGTTGTGACCTTTTTCACACATCGCCCCATTCAAGATGGGGACCCCCTAATTTTTGCTCCATTCTGGTCTTTTGGCTTGGGTTTTTCTCTCTCTCCTTCTCTGTCTCTTTTCTGATGTCTGCCTTCCGAGGATTGTGCCCGTCTCTAAGCTTAAGCGTAAATTTGACCAAGTCTGAAAATTAGGGTTTCCATCTTTCTGGTCAATCCGAGGTCAATAAATTGAAAATTGAGATTAACATTGGTGTCAGTATGTTTCTAGCAGGCTCTCAAAGAATTTCATCGATTCTCGTACTTACTATTTTAGTAAGTGCAATTACAGTAATCCTCAGGAGTATTTTGAGATTCCGGACAAATACCACATTCAAAACATATCAAACCATGAAAAGCAGTAAATTTGAGTCAAAACAAACAACTTACTATTTTAGCAATCCAACTTTCGACAAATTTCTGTAGCTTAGATGAAGTTTTTCTTTGCATAACCGGATATTCCTTTCCGCTTAAGAGCTGCGAATAAAGATAACATGCAAAACGAGACGCATAACTTCGTAATTCGGCACCTTCGAGGCTATTTTTAGGTTTGTATTGTCGTGGCTTTTGGCGTCGATGATTCCCCGTGGTTTTTCTCGAGAGCTTCTCTGCAGTTGGTATGACATGCAAACGAGATAATCACTTAGTAAGGAATCCTACTATTTTAGTGTCCCAATCCCAAACGAAGACAAACAGAGATCATTTCGATACGATGCAGAGTGGTGATTTAGGGTTTCCAATCCTGAGCCCTAAAAAGAAGGGTAATAGTAGAATTTTCAAAAACCGGGTGTAAACCATTGGCGACAAGATCCTTCTTCAGCATTCGCCGTAAAATTTGAAGTCAAACGGAGCACTTACTATTTATAGTAAGTCAATTTGGAAATAGGCTAAAAATAGCAAGTTAGGTGCATGCGCCAACGTCAGCAGTAAGGTCACGTGGTGAGGAGCGACTCATTCAAATTTCAAGTCAATTGGAGCTGTGGAGCTATCAGAATCAAGCAGTTACTATTTATAGCAAATCACCTTCAAAAATGGACTAAAAATAGCAGTGTCAACAGAGTAACCAGGTCATGAGGATGCAGTGTTTAAAATTTCAAATCGTTCTGAGCTTTAGAGATGCAAAAATCAGAGAGCTTACTATAAATAGCAGGGCATGGATAAATAGGGGAAAAACGAGAAAAAAAAAATTCTAAGTTTGAAGCTTCATCCTGCAGCCATGGCAAAATGCACGCAGGTAGATGAGGAAGCATGGAAAATTTCTAAGTATGGAAGCTCGTCCTCCTCACCCCTCCAAATGCACCCCTCCAGCAATGAAGTCAAAGAAAGTCAACACTTTTCATCCTTCTGCCTAGCCCAAATGCGCCTTCAAGGTAATGCCAAGCAAAAAAAAATAAAAATTCAAATTCTAAGTATGAGAATTCATCGTTCACCTAGGCCAAAATGCGCCCAAAAGAGAAGTGGGTCAAAGCGGTCAACAATTTTCATCCTGTAGGCATGGCAAAATGCGCCCAAGGGAAGTGAAAATATTTTCTAAGTGTTGAATATCCTCCTCAAGGGGTGAAATGCGCCAAGTTTGGAAAAAGTCAAAGGAGTCAAAGCTTTTTATCCTTCTCCATAGGCAAAATGCGCCCAAAAGCATGCATGTCAAGACAAAAGATGAGGAGTTGAAGAGTCATTTTCTTGCCTAGCTCAAATGCGCCCAAGTTGAAGTGGTAAAAGTGAATGGAGGGTGGTAAATGGGGTAAAAGGTGTTAAAAATGCTTCAAAGCGTGGTCAATACAAGGGTAAATGCTAGGCGTGATTTTGAATTTCCTCTTGAAGTCTCAAATGCGCCCAAGGTGGTAAGTGTTAGAGAATTTTTCTTAGGCGTGTGAAGTATGAAAACAAAATGTTAGGCGTGGTGAAGTCAAATACCCCTCTTCAAGTGCTAAGTAATATGCGCCCAAGGTGATATGTGTTAGGAAATATTGCAAGGTGATGAATGTGTTGCCTAGGCGTTGGAAGTGAGGGCTTCTAGCAAGGGTGGTATGTGCCCAAGGAATAGGGTGGAGAAATTTAAGGGTGCTAGGCGATGAAATTTTTTTTTTTTTAAAAGTAAAGATGAATATCCTCCTTCACACACAATATACGCCTAAAGTGTTGAGTAAGTAAAATAAAAAATAAAATATTGCTAAGGTGTTGGAACTTCAAATGAATATTTTCCCAATGTGAAATAAAATGCAAAGTGGTGAGTGAGAAATATGATGTGCTAGGCGCCTTCATGACTAAATTTTTTTTGTGAAGTTGATGAAGTTTCCACCACTGGCAAACGAATAAAATTTTCTAAGGCAAATTTTCAAAGTGCCAGATGATTTAAAATCTTTTCTAAGGAAAAATATTGAACTCAAGGTGATGAATTTTCTTCTTAGAACACCGGCAAATTTTTCAGGGATGAAGTCAGAGATGGATGATAATGCAAGATGGATTGACAAAATTTCTCAAGCGAGAGCAACACAGGATGATCACAGGCGAAGAATGGATTTAATTTGATAGAATAATATTTTTTTAAGGTTCAAAATTTTAAAAAATTAAATGAACCCGTTCGTTGGGTACCCATGGATTCAAAGCGTTCTGAAGAAAATTCTCTTCTAGGTACTGAACATTTGCGATAAATGGATTTCCATGTCTTCCGCACTTCGCCAACACTTTTTGTGTGAAGAATTTAATCAGTGCCCAAATTGTGAATTTTCCTAAGGAGAATTTAAAATTCTCTAAGGCAAATTTGAATAAAACAACTTGTGAAAGGAGAATGATTCGAATGATGAATTCGAAATGAGTTGCCTAGATGATTTTGATTGAATTCTTCGATGGTGAATTTTCTAGCGCCCAAGGGAAGTGAAATTCGAATTCAAGTGACAGAGCTCTAGCTGGTGAATTAAAAAGATCAATTTAAGTTAATTTTTCAAAAGTGAATTCAAAAGATGCCAGTCAAGGTTGAACTTCTAGAAGGTTGAGATTCTCGGACAAGTGTCAGAAAAACCAGGGAGGGAAATTCAAATTCATGAAGTGGAGTAGTGGAAGTTTAATGCACTGCCTATACTTAGCTCCTTCTAGAATTCGACTTTTGCTATAAGATGGAGAAGTCTCTCACTTCTTCTTCACAGCTGAGAAGAATTCGACTTGCTCTGAGTTAGACATTGCAGTGAATTGTTGGAGACAGGATTGAAGAAGTTTGAAATTTTGAAGCGTTGCTGAGAGGGTGTGCACTTGCTGATTGCTGGAGCTTGATTTGTTGCTGAGAGTTGAAGTTACCAGTGCTAAGGACGCCTTGAAGTGGGGAATTTCAAATAGTTTAAAAGGTGCGAGCTTGTTGAATGAAAAAGTGTGAATTCAAGGTTGCTTGTGAAGTGCGCACTTGCCAAGTAAGAAGTACGAATTTACCAAGGTGTAAGTTTGCTGATTTAAAGAAGTGCGAACTTGCTGATTGCTGATTGGAGTTGCTAAAGAATAGTGAAGTCATTGAAGTTTACTTAGAAACTTTTTCTAAGTGTTGAAGCTCGAATTTACTGAAAAAGAAGCTGAGATGGCTGAGGCAAGGGCGACTGGCAAGGATAACAATGGTGCATCCAGACAGGCTGTGATCAAGAAGCTGAGCAAAACATTCATGCCAGAGTCAAAGTTCATTTCAAAGTTGGGCAACCTGACGGATACCAACTTGGGATCCATCAACCTTGAGGCCTTCAAGAACAAAATGTTGGGGATTGGAAGTCATCGACCTTTGACCACTTCGCACAATATTGTTCGAAGCGGATTATATGCAGCTGCTGGTTTCCCACCAGCCATTCAGTGTTTGGAGCTGATGATGGAGTGTGCCAACTATTACGAGAAGGATCACCGATCGATCATGTCACTAGATGGCCAAGTGTTAGCCAATCTTACTCCTGCTACCATTGGTGAAGCTTTTGGGATTCCAGTGCATAGGAACATGGTTTACAAATCCAGAGAGCAAGCTGAGCGGATGTATGCTTCTGCCTTCGAGCGATGCACGGAGACAATCAACACTCACTGGATGAGCACTCCCAAGCCTTCTCGTACGAAGCTGCCAAAACAAATCATAGCGGATGACTTGAAGCAAGAATACTGTGACCTCATCATGATGCTGAGCAGAGTTGGTGGTTGCCCATAGTCATTTATTTTCGAGCCATGGATGTTCTACTACATCAACCTCGTGCTAGAAGGGAAAGACTACGTCAACTGGGCCGAGATGATCAGTGACAATTTGCATGAGCAGCCCTTGAGCCATAGAAGGACGAAGACATTTTACATGAATTCTTACATCATCTACATGCTAGCTCGTATGACAAAGTACAAAGGGATCTCTTACAAGGAACCTGTTGGTTGTGGCTCTCACCAATTCAAAATCTATGACACTTGTCTGCAGTTACATTTGGCGAGCACTACTCATTATAAGCGTGTCAACGATGCCTTCACCATGCATATCACGAGATTGCTTCAGGAGCGGTTACACCACAGAATCTCGAGGGAGGCCCAAGAGTTGATTGAAAGGTATGGGTGCTGGTTCATTCAGTTTCCGAAGTTTTCTTACATAAGGCTGCAAGGTTTTTCATCATACCCATATAGGCTGCCTAAGTACCCTACGGATAGAATTTTAATGTTAGAGATATCTAGGCAATTGATTGCCTATGATAAAATTCAAAAGAAAAAGAAGAAGGGAGGGATTGAATTCCCAATTGTCATGGGCAACTCGGATGAGGTGTGTCCTTCGATACAGGAAGCTAGAGAGGCTGAAAGTGAGCTTCAATTTTATCACTTTTCCTATCACACCAGCCGACAGCACTATGATCCACATCACAACATCAAATGGGTACTGTCAGAGGAGTTTAAGCACAAGGCAAATATTGAGGATTATTGGGTTGATGCATCAGATGAAATTGAAGTCAGGAAAAGGATGTTCTCTCGGTTGCCTATCACTCTGATTAGGGAGTGCGAAGTTGTTCCGGTTCCAGACCAAGGTGAACGAGGATATGGACGTTGTCCATTCGGATTATGCAGCAGTAAGAGATACTCCGCTTCCACCCCTAGATTGGTCAGAGCTTGAGGTTGCAGATTTGGATACACTTTCTATCCTGGTCCTAACATTTACTAGAGCATGGGTTGATAGGCGTGTGAGCAGATTGAAGAGTAGGTCAATTGCCTTGACTTACAATTTGATGGGAGATCACAGGACACCCACCACAGGCAGGAAGAAACAGATCACACAAGGTCCAGAGTCCAGAAGGAAAGAGCCAATTCGAAAGGAGCCTACTCAGCCAGAGCCTCCACGAGTTGAGTCACCCACGCCATTGGAGACGCGTTCTCCAAGTATACAGGAGGTTTCCTTGTTTGCTGATCAGAGGAATGCATTGAATCAGGTGCAAGTAGTACAGGAAAATAATCAACCTCCACGGAGAGAGTCAGTTGGCCAGAGTGTCAACGCACCTAGTAGGGTTGATCAGCAGGATGATGAGGGGACAATTACTGACCCTCAGTTTCAGCAAGAGTTAGAGGCGGCTTTGGAGGATGATGATGATATAGTCTCAGGAGACACTCAGCCCCTTGATGACGATGAGCCTCACCAGAATGATGTAGAAGTTGAGCAAGTTCGAGAAGTAGAGGCACAAGAACAACCCTTTGATATACAATACAATGTGCCTGATTGGCTCAAGGATAGGATGAGGAGAAGCCCCAGTGAGGAGATTGATCCAGCAGTTGAGATGGAAGAATTCCTGAACAGGATCAGTACGCCTCCACAGAAGAAGAAAGCACAAAAGTTTTCGAAGATCTCCACTGAAGAGGATGGTTCCCGTACTCTTCATGTTGCTGTGCCACAAGTTGATTGTGACCGAGACGAAGCATTGCCAGAAAATTACGTGGTCACAACTTTGGATTTAGGACGCCCCACTGGTGCGCAGATTGTAGAGGAGTGTGATAACTCCTACCTCTCCCTCAAAGATAGGTTATTCAAGAAGGAAGGAAAGTATAAGAAGTTGAAAAGAGAACACAAGGCCTTGATTGGATATGTGCAACAGTTTTCTCGTTCTCGTGGACAAGAAATTCCAGTGATAGAGCCTCCAGCAGAGATACCTAGAGAGTCAATCAGTGGCTTGATGGAGTTAGGAAAAATGGCAGAGGAAGCAGACAAGTGGGTCACAGGAGTTCGTGTTGAGACAGAGAAGTTTATGGAGGACCTTGCTTTTGCTTTTCAGTAGGCTTCCAGTATTTTGGCATGGATGGAGGCGGTTAATCATGCTTGGGGTGATGCTTCTATTTATCAGAGTAAAGCAATTCAGCGTCTTGAGGCATTGAGGCATGTCCCTTTGCGATTGCTGATTGATGGAGGTGTCATTCAGGAGAATGACAGGTACGACTTTTCCAGATGGTATTCTTCAACGATCACCGAGTGTGGTTTCTACGACGCTGCACAGGCAGATTCAGCCAGGATACATAAGGCTATGGCCAATATCATTGATGGAGTTCAGAATACTTTTGAGGCCATATTTGGCAGGCGGTTGAATCCAGATGAAATTAGTGTTGATAATTTGAGGGGTAGGCTGGTGCCTTTCTTTTCAGAGGTGAAGACCTTCGTACAGGATGATTTCGAGAACACTTCTACTTTCTCCAGCTTGATTCAGAGCACGCAGGATTCCTTAGTTGCTTGGAGAAAATCTTGTGCAAGGCATGAGCCGTTAGTCACGGTGTTAGAGTTTCAGCTAGATTGCATTCCACCCATTTCAGTTCAAGAGGTTGAGGCTGTACTTGGCAGGTTCTTTGAGTTTGTAGCCAGAGAGAAGGAGAACGGGAGTGCACTACTGGACGACGATTTTCTAGAAGACTGATTATGGGCATTAATTGCCTTTACTATTTTTGGGAGTGAGTGGGAATCTTTGATTCATTTAATGTACCACTCCCCATTCTGGCAGTTTTTAGGGTTAGGGCTGAGGTGGCATGATTTTGGCCACTCTATTGATTATAACCCTAGCCGTCTTTTGGGACTGGGCTATCTCTAAAAGGGGGAGTCCCCCTCATTTGTAATTCACTAGAATAGAGATTAGAATCAAAATAGAGCTAGAGATTGGAGATTAGAGAGTAGAGCATAGTAGATATTTTGCTTAGCATAGTGTGGAGAAGAAAGAAAGTTTTCCCTTTGAAAACTTTTGTGGAGATTGTTGTGTAACACTTTCATGATAATAAATCTTTTCATTGATGGTGGAATTCGTCTTGTCATGAATAGCTAGCAAAGTCTCTTCTTCCTTTCGGATCCAAGTAGCTTAATTCTCATTTCATGCAAGTAGTTTCCTTTGATGTGTGGTGTTTTATTGAGGTAGCTTCTTTTCATTCCACACCACTAGCGGCTTGTTGATGATAAGTTCGCCTTGCGTGGTCAACTGAAAATTATCTTGAGTTTAACTTCGATTGTGATTTGTGTACTTATATGCGTCGTTTTGATGGTGTACGTATGCTAAATTATAATTTGAACATCTCTTGCTATCTCCTTTGAAGATTGCACCAATTTTACTGAGGCTGTCCGACATGAGGCTAGGTAAAATTCGGTTGAAGTCTACCAAAATTGAGCTCCACACATCTTGCATTTAGAATAGGATATAAGTTTCTTAGGCCTTATACCCCTTTACTTTCCGCACTTTTCTGGTTAGCTTTAGGAAAACATACTATATTGCCAAATCATACACGCAAGAACCTCTTCAAAGCATACACCTATTGTTAACTGCAAGAAACCTGAACAATTATGTAAGTCCCCTTGTAAGAACACAACAATACACATCAAACCAACTGAGGGTGTTCCAAGTATTTCGGAACCTTGGAGTTGAACGTGTGATCTATCTCGCAATCTTAGCACACGGAATACTTTGATCAAGAGAGAACGGAGTAGCCTTCAGACTCTTTTGTTCTGCTATTTGGTGCGGTCACAAAAACCACATCAACAGATCCACATAGCAATAGAAGGTGGATATTGTCATAAGAGTTTAAACATAAGGCAAACATTGAGGATTACTGGGCTGGTGCATTAGATGAAGCTGAAGTTAGGGAAAAAATGTTCTCTAGGTTGCCATTAAGTACGATCAGGGGGTGTGAAATTATTCCAGTACCAGACCAAGTGGGTGAGGACATGAACATTCTCCATCCAGATTATGAGGCAGTGAGAGATACGCCATTTCCACTCCTAGATTGGTCAGAGCCTGAGATAGCTGATTTGGACACACTTTGCATTCCAGTCATGACATTTACCGGAGCATGGGTTGACAGGCATGTGAGCAGATTGAAAAGTAGGACAATTTCCTTGACCTACAATTTGATGGGAGATCACAGGACACCCACCACCAGCAGGAAGAAACAAATTACACGAGGTCCAGAATCTCGAAGGAAGGAGCCTGTTCAGCCGGAGCCTCCAATAGTTGTAGTTGAATCACCCACGCCATTGGAGACACGTTCTCCAAGTATTCAAGAAGTTTCTCTTTTCGCTGATCAGAGAAATGCATTGAATCAAGTGCAAGAGGTACATGAAGAAAATCAGCCACCACGTAGAGAGTCAGTTGGCCAAAGTGTAAATGCGCCTACTAGAGATGATCAGCAAGATGATGAGGAGACTGCTACTGACACTCATTTTCAGCGTGAGTTAGAGACGGCTTTAGAGGAGGATGATGCAGTTTCAGGAGATACTCAGCCACTAGAGGCCGATGAGCCTCGCCAGAATGATATTGAAGTTGAACAAGTCCGTGAGGTAGAAGCACAAGAACAACAGCCATTTGTTATTTAGCATGTTGTACCTGATTGGCTTAGAGATAGAATGAGAAGGAGCCCTAGTGAAAAGGTTGATTCAGCAGTTGAGATGGAAGAGTTTTTGAACAGGATTAGCGCGCCTCCACAAAAGAAGAGAGCATGGAAATTATCGAAGATTTCAACTGATGAGGATGGCTCTCTCACCCTTCATGTAGCAGTGCCATAGGTTGATTGTGATCGAGATGAAGCAGTACCTGAGAATTATGTGATCACAACAGTGGAGTTAGGACGTCCCACAGGTGCACAAATTGTTGAGGAGTGTGATAACTCCTATTAGGCGTTTAAGGATAGATTGTTCAGGAAAGAAGGAAAGTATAAGAAATTGAAGCAGGAACATAAGACATTGATAGGATATATGCAACATTTGTCTCGTCCTGGTGGGCAGGAGATTCTAGCACTTGAGCTTCCAGTCGAGTTATCCAGAGAATCAGTTAGTGGCTTGGAAGAGTTAAGGAAGATGGCACATGAGGCAGACAAATGGGTTACAGGAGTTCGTGCTGAGACAGAGAAGTTTATGGGAGACCTTGCTCATGCTTACCAGCAAGCTTCCAACATTATGGCACGTATGGAGGCAGTTGATCAGGCCTGGGGTGATGCTCCTATCTATCAAAGCAAAGTTATTTAGCGTTTGGAGGCATTGATGCATACTCCTTTGTAGATGCTGATTGATGGAGGAATTATTCAGGAAGGTGATAGGTACAATTTTGCTGGATGGTACTCTTCAGCAATCATAGGACGTGGTTTCTTTGATGCGGCTCAGGTGGATTCAACTAGAGTTCGTAAAGCTATGATGAACATCATTGATGGAGTCTAGAATACTTTTGAGGCGATCTTTGCTAGACGGTTGAATCCTGATGGGGTGACTACTGATAATTTGAGGGGTAGGCTGGCACCCTTCTTTTCAGAAGTGAAGACCTTTGTGCAAGATGACTTTGAGAACATTTCTACTTTCTCTAGCTTGATTTAGAGTACGCAGGATGCCTTAGTTGCTAGGAGAAAATCTTGCATGAGACACGGACAGTCAGTCACGGTGCTTGAGTTTCAGCTTGATTGTATTCCACCGATTTCTGTCTAGGAGGTTCAGGCTATGCTTACTAGGTTCATTGAGTTTGCAGCCAGAGAAAAGGAGAATGGAAACGTGCTTCTGGATGATGACCTTCTAGAAGATTGATTATGGGCATTAATTGCCTTTACTATTTTGGGAGTGAGTGGGAATCTTTGATTCATTTATTACGCCACTCATTATGGCAGTTTTTAGGGTTAGGGCTGAGGTGGCTCAATCTGAGCCATTCTTTTGATTGTAATTTGAGCCGTCCATTGGACTGGGCTATCTATAAAAGGGGGAGTCCCCCTCATTTGTAAGGCATTAGAAATTAGAATAGAGATCAGATTGGAGGAGATATCAGAGAGTAGAGTAGAGAGACATTTTGTGTAGCTTAGCTTAGCATAGTTTGGAGGAGAAGGAAAGTTTTCCTTTGGAAACTTTTGTAAGAGATTGTTGTGTAAAACTTTCATAATAGAAGATCTTTTCATTGATGGTGAAATTTGTCTTTGTTATGGATAGCTAGCAAGGTTTCTTCGTCCCTTCTACTTCAAGTAGCGTAAAGTAGTTTAAAGTAGCATTTCTATTTCATGCAAGTAGATATTAGTTGTGGGTTTGTGGTGTTGATCAAGGCAACTTCGTTTATTCCATACCACTAGCAACTTGCTGACGGCAAGCTCGCCTTGTGTGGTCGACTGGAGCATTTCATAAGCTTAACTTTAGTTGCAATTCATATCTTGGTATGCGTCGTCTTTACGGTATTTTGATGTCGGATTGTAGCTTGAAAATTTCTTGCTATCCCCTTGAAGATTGCACCAACTTTGTGTAAGCTGTAAAGCGTGAGGTGGAGCAGAGTTTGGTTGAAGCTGTTGAGATTGATCCCACGTCCCGCCTTAGAATAGAACCTAGAACTTTCCTACCCTTACACTCATTTCAATTCAGTATTTCTCTGGTTAGTTTAGGAAAGCGTACCACTCATTTCAATTCAGTATTTCTCTGGTTAGTTTAGGAAAGCGTACCTTATTGCCAAATCATTCGCATTGCATAAATCCCTTCCAATCATCCATCTGTTGTCAACTGCAAACCTTAAGAACAATTGTGTAAGTCCCCTCGTAAAAAAAAACAGCAAATCACAACGAACCAACTGAGGGTATTCCAAAGCATTTCGGAACCTTGGAGTTGAACGTGCGAACTTTCTTGCAATCTTAGCGCACAAAATACTTTGATCAAGAGAGAATGGAGTAGCCTTCGGACAACTTTGTTCTGCTGATTGGTGCGGTCACAAAAATCACATCAACAAGACCAATGATCACAAGGGAAACCCGTCCAATTCATCACAATAGATTATTATTATCGGAACCAATCATTGTTTTACATATGTATACATATTGCTTATAGATAATAAAGAAAATTTAAGTATATTTTCTAATGATAGAATAGGAGATATGCTTGATTGATTGAAACCCACCTTGTAGGAAGGGCCTGGGGTGCAAGCAAAAGGGGTAAACAAGGCTAAGTAGGCCATTCTAGAGTTGACCGTAATGGCTCCTAGGACCATAGGGCAGTTATGCAGAGAGCCAAGTAACCCACTTACGACCTTCGCCTAATTCCACAAGATGTCAAGTGTCTTTAGGGGGTTGAGACATTGATGGGGAAAGCCAATACTGTTGGAAATTTGTCATTGATGTCAAGGAAAGTAATGAGATCAAAATAACTGAAGTATATTGCATGTGCAAAGCAGTTAAAATCATGACACCCTTGAAAGAGATCGATTTAATCTAAAAGGTAAATCATTGCTAAAATAACAAAGAAAAATTTGATGCTCCAATGAAAGATAACAAACTTTTGATTGAAGTTGTTAACATCTGAAAAAGCACGATTTGAATATTGAAGTGATGCGATTCAAAAAAGAGAGGAGTTGTGTTTGTTTATTAAGAAAGAATGATCTATTCTTAAATGATTTTAAGACATTAACAAATGGTCATCATTAAATGGGGATTTATGTCAATACATCAGATTTATCAATAGCAAAAGGTGATTTATGTGAAGAAACAGGATCAGATATAAAGCGCTTCATCAAATGGAATAATACGATCAATAAAAAGGAAAATTCAGATTTGAAGAGAAACGATTATTGGTAAAGCAGTCATCACCTTAAAAGTATTAGAAATTAAAAGCCAGATTTTTAATACACTAAAAGGTGCAATTCTGAATAAGACAAGGCTGAAAAAGACAAAATTAGAATAAGACAAAAATGAAAAAGACAGCTAAAAAGCTACGATTGAGAAGTTTTATAAGGGCAGCGATCAAAAAGTTTATTTTTGTGCAGCAGATGGGACAAAAGCACATGAGACAAAACTGTGAATAAAACACAAATGAATAAAGACAAAAATAGACAGCGATTTATTCTTGAAAAGAAACGCTTTCTTGCTGAAGTGATGTGATTTGTTTCTTGAAAGAATATGATTTATTTTATACAGCTTCAGAATTATAAAAACAAAAATTAATTACTATATGGAGGGGTGCGATCTATTTTTGCAACTCCAGATTTATAAAGACAAAGTCAATTAAACATAGAAGTGATACGATTTGCCCTAGATGCAAATTCTTTAATATGAAAGGGTATGATTAAGCAGACAAACAGATTTTAAGTGATGTTTTCTTTTACAAAAGGTTGCAATGGTTGATTAGCATATCCATATGAGATTCAATTCAGATTTGCAGTGTGATGTGGTGGAATTAATGCTATATCTTTGAAACACAATCAGATGTAGAGAGTGCTGAGCATTGTGTGAATAATGAACATTTTCTGAGCATTTACAAAGAAAAATTACATACACAGCAGCAGGTATATGAAATGAGTATACAAAGAAAAGAATGAATACAAGCAGATTTTTGTGAAAGAAATATTGTAGTGTGGCTGTATGAGAGTATAAGGATTTCATCATAAAAACACAAGCATACTTGGTTATTGTGATTTATGGCAGATTGATAGAGACAAAAATAAAAGAATATATCATTCAGATTCAGACAGTTCTATGTGAAGAAACGAATATCAGGAAGTAAGATTATTGTAAAGAAGAATATATGTGTGAGCAGGTTTATGCAGATATAAAAGAGATACATTTGTATATGTAATTGAGGAAGAAAATAAAGAGGAGATCATCAAAGGAAGATCTGAAATAAGTATATAAACGGAGATGTTGTAGAAGATTTATGTGAATATCTCTCAAGAAAGGCAAAAGCAAGAAGAAGATTGGTTGTAAAGTCCATCATCCATTGAGGAAGCAACATTGAAGGTGGAGGATTGTTCTTGACATTATTATCTTTGCTAAGTTGGTGCTTGGCAAGTGGGGTTGAAGCCTCCAGTAGGTTGGTGCCTACTAAATCAGCTTTAGGGGTTAGTACTCCTTGTAGGTTGGTGTCTACTAAATCAGCATTAGGGGTTGAAGCTCCTTGTAGGTTGGTGCCTACTAAATTAGGATTAAGGGTTGGTGCTCTTTGTAGGTTGGTGCCTACTAAACTACTTATTTGGTGATTCAAGTAGGTTGGTACCTACATTCATTGTAAAAGTTTATATAATTCATAAAGTACATTGTTTGTACCGTGGTTTTCTCCCGTAAGGGTTTCCATGTAAAATCTTGGTGTCAACTTGTTTATATTGAGATATTCTTGCATAGTTGATTTGTATTAGAGTTTAAAGTTGATAAGAGTTGAGAAGGAAAAAGTTAGTTGATATACTGATTCACCCTCGCCCGCCCCCTCTCAGTATATCTTTGTGCACTTCAAATACAAGCCGCCAAGAGGGTTGTGGTAGACACCCTCTTAGACTTGGTGTAGAAATGGCTTTAGGTGGACCCATCATGTCACTTTTCCCAAATCCTAGCGTGCTTGCATTAATGATAATCTATGGATGTGATGTAATTGCCTAACTCTAATAAGTAAGCATATATTATTTATGTGGTGATTGTAGGTTTCAAACCCAAAATTGCATCATTAAAGAGATTTATTTGGTAAGACGAACCCCTAACCCTAATTTGCTGCAATTTGTGATTAGTAGGCAACAAATAAGGAGAGGGACATTACAGTCCACACTTATGTGTTTAAAATGCATTTTTTTAGTCTTGGGATTTTGGAGACTCCACTCAATCTAAAAATGGATTAGAGAGTGGTTAGTAAGCACAATACTTGGCAAGGGTTCTACTAAAAAAGAAAAATAGCTAGCAATGGAAAAATAGGGTTGGGCGAAAATCATAGCACAAACAAGCTTCTTAATGACCCTTTCCGAACCATTATGCAAATTGGACCATTTGTACCATGCCAAAGAGGTAGTTTGGTGGCCATTATTGGGGTCATAAAGACCAATTTTATTTCTCATATAAAACCATTCTTCATGCTTTCTAGCTATCCATCTCATCAGGTGATACCCTACTTGTCATAAGTCATTCAATTATATTAAAGTCTCCACTAAAGACCCATTGCACATTTGAAAATTCATGAAGAAGTCAACACCAAAGATGAGCCCTTTTAGCTATGTTAGTGTAAACATTCACAATTCATAAGATCTAATTTTAATGTTTGAAAGAGCCCACAAAACTCCATTAGAGGGGTCATACCATAGGTGGTGTTGTGGGGTTGCCGCTTGGAAAACACAAACATCGCCCTTCCACTACATCCTTATTCATGATTATTCTTGGACAAGAAAATATATGGCCATATGACATGACAAACTACAAAAAAACAACAATTTTCACCTCTTTTAGTGAATTTTATGAGATCTCTATTGAAAAATCTACACAAAATACTTGTAGGGTGGATCTATTAGGCCCCTAACATTCCAAGAGTAACAATTCATGAAAAACAAGGATCCAAGGACATATCCTTGGAGTACAACTTTTTCCTTTAAGTGTAGAATAAATATCTTTCCAAAACCTACTTTGCTTGTTGGGAGTGAACTCCCCAAATTGCATTTTTTGTTTGTTAGGAACAAAATCCCTTCTTCCATCAAGTGAGGAGGGTTGCAAGACCACCTAACACTCTAAGGTGAAGATGAGGTATGAAGTTAAGACACAACATTGGATTCTTGAGAAGACAAAATACTCATTGCAAAGCATCCTTGAGTACTATGACTTATCAACCTCTTTTTATTGCTCTATCTGATAAAATAAATACATGAATTAATAATAGAGATGACAATGCATACGAAATACATGAGTAAAATATATCTTTATTCACACATGAAATTATTACAGAAGAAGACCAGAGATGATCAGCCATGGATCGGAGTTGATTTGACTAGATCATACTACTTTCCTTGATGATAAACAATCTATTTAAGGGATTCGATGGTTGCCAAGAAGAACACAACCATGAACCAACCGATGCATATAACCACCCAATGCCGACAACCAATTAATACATAGTCGAATAACCAATTTTATCGAAACATAATAATAGACATTGTACATTGACTACAACCTCCTTAGAGTATTCTTTTGGATCTTGAGAGACCTTTGGTGGAACCACATCTACATTTTTAGCCTTTTCATGGGTTGGAGCACTAGCATTTGTCATGGTGCCCCATTATTGGAATTAGCATTGGGCCCTTTGTTGGGATAATTGTGGCCATTTTTTAATCTTGACTATAGTGGTCCACCCATCCTCATTTTTTTTTGCTTGAAGATAATCACTATTTGTTTGGAGGTTGGTTTGCTTGAGGGGCAATCTTTGATTTTGTGTCTAGAAGATTGATATTGAAAGCAAGTTTTAGGAAGGCTAATTTAAAGGACATGCTAAGTGTGGTGCATGTCACTAGTTTGTATCTTGACGGACTCCTTAATGTTTAGGGAGAGATATGTTTTGACACAAACTTGTATTTGAGGACAAGTTGAATAAAATTTGTCCACCTTAATACACACCACCCTTCTAACAGAGAAAGCGATAAAAGGTTAGCACGAAAAGGGTAAAATGGGGATCTTAATCTATACTAACACATTGATGACTTGCTAGTTGGACCACACAAAATCTCTATTCTATGTTGGGACTGAATCTAGCAATGCAAAATTTTTCTTGATTCCCACCACCCTTGTGCATTAGGCCTCATTTTTCCCATCACCGATAATTGATTTGAGAAATTTTTAAATGGGTCTCCCTTGGTCAAATTTGCCTACATGTTCTTCCTCATCAATCCTCATTTCCTATTATATGTTGGAAGTTGCAAAAATCCAAAAAAGATTTATGAATAGGAAGGTTTTGGTCATTTTTTACAATTTTTATAGAGTTGTGGAGTTTAAATGGACTATTGGACATCTTTTGGTCTTTCAACCTCTTGTCGTGACTATTGGTCCCACATAGAAATTCCATTAATTCCATTGAGACCCTTAATTCCTTCATTTTCTTATGTTCCATTAGTTTGTGAGATTTCAATATATGTTTGGATTTTTTCTTTTTCTTGACCTCCCAACCTCCCATCCTCTTCCACATTCTACCTTACTCTTGCTCCTTTCTCTCTTTCCATTTTGTGGAGTTGAGTTAATTTAGACTTCTTTCATTCCTTTCCATGTCTCGACCTCTTGACTTCTTTCCAATCCCAGTTTTCTCCTATTCTCAATTTCCAGTCAAGTTTCATGTGCTTTGCGGGCTTGCGGGATTTGTCTTGACTTCTTCCCTTTCCCTTCTTCCTCCCAACTTTTGATCCATCTTCACTCTTGATTATCGTAACCCTTGCTTTCCTCCTTGTTTCCCTTTTGCAAATTTGTGGAGTTTTGATGAAATTCTTTTGTCTTCCATTTAAATCATCAGATCTCTTGACCTTCCATCCTTCTTTGCACCTTTGCAATCTTCCATTCCCTCTATTTTGTTGATTTGTGGGTTTCTAATGGACCTCTTCAATTTTCTTCCCATCTGCCACCCTTTGTCCTTTTTCGCAACCCCACATTCTCCCATTCTTGACTTTCAGTGAAGTTTCATAAGCTTTATAAATTTGCGGAGTTTGCTTGGACTTCTTCCATCTCCCAACCTTTTGACCTCTAATTAAGTCCCACCTTTTATCCTTGTGCTTTGATCCCCCTTTGTAGACTTGTGGAGTTTGGATGGACTTCTTCCATGTTCCACCTTCACTTCCCTTTGCTGGTTCCATATGTTTTTGCCTACATTCCTTTTGATCATTTTCCAATGAAATTTTAGTGGGCTTCTAGACTTCCATTTCAATGTTCTATCTTGACCTCTAATTTTGCAACAAGCTTTTGCATTTCACCATATTGCTTCCTTAATTAATTTTCATCCATTTGCAGAGTTGCTATGGACTTATAGGCTTCCATTCTAATGGCCTATCTTGACATTCAATGTTGACATGAAACTTCATATCTCCTATGCTAACCTCCTTTCTCACATTGAAGTTTTGCATTTCTTCTAAATTGCCTCCATCACTCGATAAACCTTCCCATAGTGCCATTAATGACCAAATTTGACTCCTACAATTGCTTAAGGAGGATTTTTCTGGCTAAAAGCAATTGTTCATCTCAAGGGTGTGAATTTGCATGCAATTTCAATTTTCAATGGTAGATGAAAAAGAAGTTTAGTTCCCCATGAATGTGATGGTTGAGTTCTAGATTTCAATGATCTTCAGGCTAGCTCCAAACTACCCATTTAGTGGATTTCATGGGATTTCACTTCTCTTGCACACCACATTTATGACGTATAATTCTTCGTTGAATTCTTGCAAGCAACTAGGTGATCGAACAAAAGGCTATAAATACCAATTTGTTTTTCTTCTAAGGGGTCAACCATTGCTTCTTCTCATGCAGTTGCAAATGCTAAGGATTGTCTAAGGTTTCAACTATTGCAAGTCGAGTTGCCTACAAAACAACACATTTTGTAAATAACAAGGTTGTGAATCTATAATTGAATATCTCTAGGGCCATTTATAGATCTTTAGGGGAACTTCTATGTGACAAATTGTGACAACATTCTAGCTTGGGGTTTCCTCTTGCCACATTTGTTGGTATGATTGTAATAAGGATTTGATAAATGTTGCAACATTTTAAGTCATTGCAATCTTGTAATGACCTTTTTTTTATTCAATATGGCTTTTTGTCGTTCAGAGATGGATTATTAAGTATGTTCTATTGTTTAATATCATATCTTTTGTGTATGAATATGCATACCTTCTATTCTATTGTGATTTCAATGTGTTGTTTCTCTTGGTAAAAAGTGACTTCATAATCCATTGGATTAGGCATTGGTCTTAGAAATTTATGATCAACCATACTCTTAAAATGAAAAACATCTTTTACCAATAGTTTAGTAGTAGGTTAGTAGCTTGTATGCGTCTCATGATTCAACAATTCATCTAGGGAAGCATTAATAGCAAGCCATGATAATTCTTATCTTACAAAATCATGTCTTGCATACCTTCATCTTGCATTTGTGCAATGATGTTCATATTAGCTTAATAGAGGTTTTATGTGCAATAGGTTAATATTTGGTCTAGTGACAAACTTTGGAGCCAAGCATACAATGGATACTATTGTAGCACTTTTAGTTTGTTTATCTTCAATTTTGATTAATCTTATAAAAGATAGCTCTAGGAACATCCTCTTGTGTCTAGCTAAGCCTGAACTGAAGGAGAGAATATCCACTCTTGGCAACTAGCCTTAAATCACTCACATCTTGTTGATGAGCTGATTAATCCACCTACAGGATAACATTTTCTTGGTCCTAAAGTGGATTGATTCTTCTAGGATTGTGAGCAGCGATTTTTGGACTCAATAGGAAAAAAAACAAGTAGAGAACTACAAACATACCAAGGACCATGTTTGAGGATAGCATTTGCATGGTTGGCTTCTATAATATCCCCTTAAGTTTTTTTTGAAATATCAGCACAATTTCAGCACTATTAGCGTTAGCTCCAAATATAAACCAGCAAGAATAATAACCCTTCACCTTTTGATCACCAAGATCCCAATGTGGGCGAGGTGAGAGCATACAGTGTTGGGGATCGTTAGCAAACTGGAATGTAATTTACAACTAAACATAAGTGGCGAGCCAACCATAGAATGAAAGGAAATTACAAACTCAACTACTTATGCAGTGGGAGTGGAGATATTAACAATTAATAAGGCGGCAAGCCAGCCACAAATCCACACTACCACTTATTCAGCACGGGGAATTAATATACAAGTGCTGAAAGTAAAAATTAGACTCAACCACTTCTTCAGTGGGAGTATAAACAAGAATATAAAGTGCAAATTATAAATGGCTGTTGGTACTACTAAACCAACTTTACAAAATAGATAATCAACTACACAACAATTCAGTTTTTTAAGACTAATTACATCAAAATGTTAGAGACATGTTCTCTAAATGATATAACATGGAAATGATTAGCAAATAAGCTCATAACAGCAATAAATCAGATTTGATCAGAAACAATAATGTACAGAAAATCAGACTAGTAGTATAGAATGCACCAAACTGCTCATATCTCTCTCCAAACACCTTCAATGAAGATGAAACTGAATGCAAACGGAAGCTAGGAGTTGGGTGATCAAGTGCCAATGCAGAAACCTCACCAAATATCTTTGGATTATTTGTGCACATTTCCCAATGCAACCACAGTAAAAACCCCAATCTCCAAAGAGGGGCAACCAACTCTAGAAATTCATAGACACCTTCAAAAAATATGAAACTTTGTGCAAAGGGGCACTCTAGCAAGAGAAAACCATTGAGCCAATACCTAGAACCAAAAGAAATTCGCCCAATGAGCTATGAATGAAAACGTGTTACAACTAAGCACGAACCAACAACAATAGAACAGATTATACAACAATTTGCCTAAATAAATCAGAAATTGAAGCTCTATTTGCACTCCTGAGTGAAGCACAGTCTTCAGTAAGTCCAGCTAGGTACTATCTTTCAAGCACGAAGACTGGAAGAAGAAGCTAAGAGGTATGCATTCTTCGAAGCAAAACTTTGAAAATATTTCAGTAGTATAACATTATCACAATTTCCAAAAGATGAGAATGAATGAGCAAGGCTTGAATAAAAATACTTCACTTGGAAAACAAATCACTTTGAAACCTCCAAGAAAGAACATGAAACACTTCAACTTCCAAAAGGGACACCCATCTCCAAAATGCAATTATAATATTAAATTACCTTTTTAGCACAACTCCCTAGGCGTCCAAGATAAGAGGTAATTATTATAACTTTTAAAAATATTAAACTTCTCCACTTAAAGCGTCCAAGACAAGTCCCCTCTTTTAAAACAACTTGAAGTTGATCGCCTAGGCATAGTGTCCAAAAAGCAACACTGAAAAAATGACTAAGTTATTAAAACTTAGCTCTAAGAGGAATGAAGAAGCCAACGCCCAAATTGAAATGCCTCATTGCCAAAAATAGAATGATGGATTGGAAATGACTGTGCTGCTGCTAGGATGGCACTGCCATAAATAGAACTTACCAAAAATAGAAAATTGCTATAAATAGTAAGTGTTTGCAAACTCCATTTGAACACAAACCGAGCAACTGTCATGACTTGCTAAAAATAGTTAAGTGTTGGAAAAGGTTGTCAGAAGCAAATGCATGTTACACCATTATGGAGCTCTTTGAAAACCCAAAAAATACCCATAAACCTTTCTTGCATGCAAGGTACCTGATAGAAATGCATGTTACCACACCTTGAAGCTCTCCAAAAACCCAGAAAGCTCCAAAAAGCACAATGTCAAACTCCTGCATGCTGTAGTGTCCCCTTCGGAGTAGCTACCAGGTGATCATTTAGCCTTTAATTATTCCCGAAAGGCTAAAAAGAGAAATAAGGGAATAAATATTAAATTAATTATTTGTAAAGTTATCTCAATAAATTAATATCATAAAGATAGCTTTATATTTAATTAATTTAATAAAGTGACTAAAAACATATGTTATATTATAAAGTCACTTAATGAATAAAATAATATTATTTTCTAGAAGCTTCTTGTTGATGGATAATAATTCTTTATAAGGGGTTGAATGCAAACCATTTGACATATCTTGAATACATCTATTTTCATCCCTGTGAGGTATAAGCTTGATTGCTTGCATTGCTCGAGGGTTTGAATACTCTAGAGTACCGGTTTTGGTTGTGCAATATCAACCCTAGCTAGATTGGAGAGGGAGATACTTCAGTCTTCCATTGGTGGCAAAATTTAATGGCCTTTGGCCAAATTTTCATCAAAAGGAGAAATCGATTTGGAGTGATACATTCTCAGATTTTTGAAGAATGTATTTTCAATTTGAAGTGAGGTTGATTTGCAGCTTGAAGGACGAATTTCTATACTCAAGGGAGATTCAATTTTTAGTGATATATTGCTGTTTTGATATTCAATTTCAGTTTTGGGAAGAAGGAAAATTTCTTCAGTAAATAATTGCAGCTTGTTGGAAGTTGATTTCAACCAAGAAGAAATTCGAATTTTGTTATTTCTCCATTGGAAATTCGTGGCATCTTTTATCATTGTTGGTGCAGCTTCAGGAGTGAAGATTTTGAAGGCTTTCAATTGATAAGCAAGGTGCCACACATATTGGTGCGATTTTGAAGTTTAGAAGGAAAGAAAATTTGATTCTGCAAGGAGAAGGGTCGCTGGATATCAAGGAACTCAGGTGTTGCTTCTTTACACAAAAAGGACAATTTTGGGAAGATATCGACTGAGCTTCATCAGATTTCACTGTTACAGCTGTTTCCTTTTTGGTATCTATTCCAGGTTCCAAATACTCAATTGTAGTCTTGCATTATACTATCGATTGCATTTCATATAGTGGCTGGATTTTTAGAAAGGAAAATCGCTGCCCAGCAGCAACCTCATATTGTATATCTGCAATTTATGAAAACAAGTTTGCATTTAGTTTGGTTCGATTAGGCTTGGAGTGTACTCAGTTTGCATATGGTATTGTAAACCAATCATAGCTATATTTTCCATAAGTTTGTAATCAGATTGGAGAACATTATATTGCAATATCATGGAGTTAGGAGTTTGGCTGCAAAATGTTTGTAAAAATGCCTAACTGCTGTTGGTGCAACTTTGCATGGGTTTAGTCATCTATATGCATTGGAAAAATACAAAAATATCTGCATTTCATTTCTATTGCATTGGTATACATTTTGCATTGATAATCAAGTGTTTTAAACATCATTACATCATTCAAAACAAGAACAAACCAAATAGAAAACAATTACCAGTAGTTATCAGCTTGCAAGACAAGTGTCTGTCAATATTCTTAAGGCAGAAAAACAGAAGTTTTGGATCAGATTTGGCAAGGCACTTTACACATGCAACCCTTCAAAATCTCATCTGGAACTTCCTACAAAATAGGAAACCATATTTTCCACTTCTGATTATCCTACGGGTTTCTGGAAATAGGCTAATAGTCACTGAAGAGTGTAGAGCTAAAATGGGGACATTACAGCTTCTTCCAAGTAGAAGAGGAAAAAACCCTTGGTTAAGTTTTTGATTATGTCCAGCTTAACACCATGAGAGACCAGTGTGGTATTAACCCAACTTTTAAGCATACTTTAGAAGGGATTCTCCCTAAAAAGTAACCTATAAGAGTAAGTTGCTCTAATTACTTGCAGGCATTGCCAAAATCAGGAATACAAAGAACCATATTTGCTGGGGACTATGAAACACTTTGGAACAATGTTTTTTGGTTTCCTCAGTGGCAAGATCATTTTGATAGCATCAGCAGTTGAACCACTAACTATAGAAGCCAATATATGTGTAAGAAACTAGGCTGCTCAAAGGGAAAGAATAACTAAAAGGCCTCACGAATAAATGCAGGAGAAGTTGAAAATTCCTACTGGACTGACAGAAAGTGCTGTGGCAATCAAGGAAAGACTGCCATGTAAAGAAAAAATTAGAGCCAAACCAGCTTCTTAGGGCTTAACTTTTCTATTATATAATCAGATCATTTTCAACAGGTTTAAGGTCTTATGAAAAAGTGTGCTCTGGGATATAAGTGCACACTGACAAAGTATTTATTATAAGTCAATAAGACGTATCGTTGAGTTAATAATCTTTGTTTTCTGGACAATGGTATAAAATGAGATCATTTACAGATCCCACATCTAATCACAAAACCTCATGGAATCAAGATTTTATTTCTTGGATTGCCATCATTCCTTTCTGATGAATGCTTAGACATGGGTATAGAGTAACAACCACCAGTTGACTGGCTATAGCTGGAAATTTTGGCTGCGGTGACATGATAGCCAACAGAACTAGAAGCAGTAAATTATTTTTGAGATGTGTTTTCAATCCCCTCGGTCTTAATCATCAATAATATTAGATGACAACTTTTCCATTGCAAAGTTTATTTTAACTTCTTCTCTGACATATATATACTAAGCATAATCTTCTACCACACAGTGCAAAAATGGCTACAGAGTTCCTAGCTTTATGATTATCCTCGTTAACATTTGAGATTTAAAATCAATAATCAGCTTTAAAACTAAGAGCTTGGCTGCACAAAATTTCCCCAAAATTCTTTACTCATTGAGAAGCTTCGAATCTGCATGAGAATGTAATCTTCAATTTTGTCATACTTCATTTTAAACGCCACAAGAAATGTCTTTACATGCAAAAGTTGTTCTCAGTTTACTTATTTGATAAATTGCTCAGATAAAGTCACATGAATTGGCTGATTGAAACATAATGTAAAATTTTCTCTTTTATTATTGTTCACAAAACAACTTATCTTCATATACAAATTCATTGACACATTCAAAACAAGTGTTACACTATTTAGGTACCAGAAGGGTGTTGTTAATGCATGCTTTTCTCCTACTCCTGCAACAAAGTATCCAAGTTCAGCCTATGCATTACATCCTCTGAAAATGTTGAATATTAATGAATTTGTTGATGGAAGATGTTGCTTAAGCAGGTCACAGATGTAGTGCCTTCATTGTTGAGTACACCTATTTCCATCTGGTTCCACTAATAAATCTTGCACCTTGGCCATATGTTAAGACAAATATATCTGTCAACCTCAGATTCATATGCCATGGGATGCATTGAGTGGCAACTCTCAAGTGCATGGACAAATGCTTCAAGCGGGAAATCCGCATATCGTGTTGAAGTTACACAAATGTGAGACCCAAAATGAGCAATACTTTTCATTTTGGTACACTTTTATGCATCAAGCAATGGAATTTACAAATGAATTTGAATCTTCTTTTTCTAGTTGTGTTATACATGTAATCCATGCAATCCTTTAAAAGAAGCAAAACATGGGAAAAAATTGCAACTCACAGCCTGCACTGCTTTTTTCAGCAGAAAAATCAAGAGTTTGACCTGCAAATCAGTCAAAACAAATTGTTAACACTTTGTCCGTGATTTATCATGAGTGACCAACTTTTGGCCAAATTTTCAGGGTAGGCCAATTCTTTTTTTTTTTTTATGGTGAAACTCTAACCCTAACCCTATTTATTTCATAATTTTTTGTCTGCTGCATGATTTTTCTTTTTCCTTTTTCCTGAAAACGCTAACTCAATATTCTCAATTAAATTGAGATTTTTCAAAACAAACTTTATTCTATGGTTTGCTGATTTAATCCCAAGAATGATTTTCGCTGCTATTATCTTTTTTTAAACTGTCCTTATTGAAATACAGATATGCCTGAACACATGCAAAATTAAGAATATTGTTCTTCCACAGTCAATTATCACTGTTTTATCTGTAATGATAAGAAGCACTTATTTGGTTAACTGTTTCAATGAATTGGATTGAAGGTTTTTGACTTAGAAGAGAAGTTAGTCCAGAAGACTTCTAGGTTGAGTGAATGCAAATTTTTGTAACAGAGCTGGTTGAGAAAATTTAAATTTTAATATGGCTGTCTTTATGCACATTGTAAGTATTGATCTTAATGTGAACTTGTGGAAATTCTTGTATTGATACCTTCTCTTTATACAGATGGTTAAAGCACAATCAAATTTCGTATCCACGTATTGGGGAGCTGGTGAGTGCTGCTGCTGATGATCTAGAAGGCTTAAGACTACGAGTTCGATGGCTGAAATCAATCCATGTCAAAGGGAGATATCTTGGGGTGGTGCTTACAAAGAATGAAAGAATTATAAGACTTCCAATAGAAGATCTGGATTGCAATGTACAACTTCTAGAAAATAATGGAGTTGCAATGGACTGGATGGGTTTCATTATAAGCCATTGTCCGGAAATTTTGTCTTTTGGCATTGAGGAGCTTAAATGCAGAGTGAATTTTTTCTTGGAGCTTGGCATGAGTGATAAAGACTTTGGAACCATGCTTTTTGAGTATCCTAAAGTGATCGGGTTTTTCACTATGGAAGACATGAATAACAAGGTTTTCTCTCTGCATCTGTAAGATTTTCAGAACTAACAACTTAAGTGCAGTTTGTTTATTGTAGTGCCCAATATATGTCAAGCACAGTATCTAACTATAAATTTTTTCTTCATTCCCACTTTGTAACTCATTATATTCATCACTTTGTGTTAATTCATTATATTCATCTCATGTTATGGAACATTTTATGTGATCATGGAAATGATTACAAATTGATATTTTTCTAATTCCCTATCCTCTTCAACTTCATCTCATTAATTGGATGATGAACAGAAATGGTATGGAGTTATGAACCTCATATTGGTCATTATAATGCTTCTGATCATTTGAACATAAAATTCCTATTATGACAGCTGAGAGTAGTGGTTAACTTCATCAAGTGTTGATGGCATAAACAAATTATAAATGGTTTGTAGTCTCATTTTTTCTGTTGATGTATAATTGATGCTCTTATGTGGTACTCTCAGTATGCCCAAGATTACTTTTTAGGGCTTCAGGCAGCAGGTAATTTACTCCCCAAGTAAAAGGGAAGGCAAAAGAGCATCAATTAGACAGCTACCTAAAATATACTATCAAGAGCCACAGTAAGATTACATAACAACTAGATGAAGGCCTTAGAGACAATTTTAAATGAGTTGGAGGCATAGTAGCATTCCATTTATGTAACATTGAGATGGCAATTTGAAGGTGTAAATGGAATTCAATTGCTCAGGTTTAAAATAGGAAAAATGCAACAAATTGAAAATGTGAACAAATGATGCAAAAATGAAAAGCTTGAGTACTTATAAACAAAAGGCAGAGATTTTTTGAAAAGAAGGGAAAAGAATGTGGATTATTCAATAGAGCATAACCCGTGTTCTTTTCTTGTTTTTACAAAAGCTTGTGTTTTTTTAATTGAGAGTTCTTGTCCCTTTAAAGTACATTTTGGTTCCACTCTATTCTAGTTTACAATCTGCAACTATAAGTTGGGTGGCCACAGGGATAGCTACCCAACCCCTCCTAGATTTGTTTTAGTGGTGTAATGCTACTTTTTTCTAGAGTATACAATTAGATAGATTTAATATATGAATTACTTTTGTATGTCAACAGATTTATTATTGTTATCTGAGTTTAAATATTTTAAAGTATATCTATAATTTATATATAATATACAAAAATGCTTATTTATCAATACTAATTTACCTAAGACTTAAGCATGCCAATATCCCCATCATTAATATATATAATTACATCCAAGAATATTACTATTATCAAAAGGAAATGAATAACATCTTATGAGAATTTAATTAAATTAACTTTGTCTCATTTATGTATAATTTTAAATATTTTTGAGTAATAATAAGTTTACTACTTATTTGAATCACAACACTTGGAAAGGTCATTCTCACCTTAGGAAGATTTCAATAGTGTTGGCCCTAATAGCTATGGCACACTTTAGAGGTCTTGTGTAAAAACACAACATGTGCTTGCTCACACTATTCTTATGCATCATAGCCCTAGCTAGGATAATCCTCAGTGTGCTTTGTGTTGGGATCTTAGGTAGGATTGGATCAATTAATATAATGAAATAAACAATGCAAATTAAATGATAGAAGCGAATAAATTCATAGACAACACGATTTATAATGTGGTTCACCCTTTGGGCTACGTCCACAAAACAATTATTTGTTTTATTAAAATTCTCCAACAAAAATAGAATTACAGTATTTTATTTAATTTGCAGCAATTACTACAATTGCATGCTCCAAAAACAAATTGTTCTTTGCGCTAAACTTCTCACTACGTTTTGCACCCACACGCATTGTTGTGTGTTCCTCAAACAAAAAACCACGCTGTCTCACTCTCATTTGTGCACGACTTGCTACGTGTAACCACAAAAATACGTGGCCTTACAACTTCCAACTGTGCGCCATAGTTTTCCATTGATAGGCAACAAAGAAAATTGAAAATTGCAGGCAATTACAAATTGTTTTTAACAAAATTTTAATTACAATATGATTTTTTGCTCTGGGGGTGCTACCCCCAGTAGCCCTTGTTGTGGAGGGGGCTAGGAGGGAGGGGGGCGGCTCCGACCCCCCTACACTCCCCATTAATTATTTTGGGGGGAAACCGCGGTTGGCAAAGTGGCTAAAATTTAACTTCAAATTATGATCTGGCTCCACAAAATAACAATCTTCCACTTGGAGATTGATCAGATTCCACACCAAAACATCTCCCACTTGGAGACTGATCAGATTCCACACCAAAACATCTTCCACTTGGAGACTGATCCTTTAGCACTACTACGCTTGTAACTCCCATTTGATTAATACCCTTGGACATAGCTGTTTTTATTTACACCATTTTTAATCTTGAAGACCAACAAAAGTTGAAGAGGAAATCAGCTTCTCCCATGTTACCGCCTTCATAAACATATCTGCTGGATTTTTACTTGTGTGAATTTTCTCCAACTTCAACTGACCATCCTCCAACACTGACCGTATGAAGTGATATCTCATCTGTATGTGTTTTGTTTCAGAATGAAGTGCAAAATTCTTGGCACTTTGGTTGTCCACATATAAAATTATCAACTTGTTGCTTGCCTAATTCCTCAAGAAAATATTGCAACAAAATCATCTCCTTGCTTGCTTCAATTGCAACAACATTTTCCCATAGTTATTGGGAGACGTGTCCCCCGCCCCCCCGAGATGTGCCTTAGAGACGGAGATGCGTCTTTGGTATCGGAGACGTCTCTGGAGACGCCTCCTGCTGCTTGGAGACTTTTGCCAGAGTTTCTCAAGTACCTTGCCATCTCTTGTTGCAAAAAAATGACGTCTCCCGCAAAAGAAAACCCTAAAATGTGAACTATAATTATGAAATATGAAGTATGAACTCTTTGTCTCTTTGACGCAATGACATTTGTGTATTTAAAGTTAATGTTCATTGTTAAACTTTACTACTGCTCTTGTTTTGAAAGTTCAATGTCATCATATTTTCTATAAATTATTATTTTTTTATATTTTTAATTTTTATTTATATTAAAAAAAAAGGCGTCTCCAAGTACCCTCGTCTCCTATTTTAAAAAAAAGCCGCATTGGTATTGGTAACAGTCTCTCGTACCAGTACTAGGACCAGTCTCGCGACAACTATGCATATGCCGCCTCTGTGGTTGACAAAGCAACAATTTTTGTAGTCTAGAAATCCAACTAACTACTATCCCACCTACAATAAACATATAACATGTAGTGTGTTGCCTAGTATCAATGTCACCCGCCAAATTAGAGTCAACATAACCTTGTAGAGCAATGTTTGAACCTCCAAAACATAAATGTTTATTTTTTGTCCCTCTCAAATATGCGAGAATCCATTTCATAACATTCCAATGTTCCATTCTAGGATTACTCATATAACTGCTCACAACTCCAACATGTGCAATATTCGGCCTCGTGCATACCATGGCATACATTAAACTACTAACAGTTGAAGAATATGGAATCTTTGACATTTTTTCTTCCTCCTCTTGTGTCTTTGGACACATCTCCTTAGTCAATTTAATATGACTAGACAAAGGTGTTGGGGATCCCAAGTAGGATTGGAACAATAAAATAAACAAATTTAAACAATTATAATGCAAAAATGAATGACATTGCAGAGAACTAAATACATAGATGCAGAAGACAAATTTTTTAATGTGGTTCACCCTTTGGGCTACGTCCACAAACAACAACTATTCTAGTTTTATTAAACTTCCAACAAAAATATAGTTACATTAACCTGCAACAATATGCTGCGACCATTTCAAAATACTCTCAAATTTCTTCACGCGTTGTTGTGTGCGCTCAATGCAGATTGTGACTCCTTAATTTTCTTACGCACGGCTGCTCATGTGTTCATCCAACACAACTTGTGAGTGTACAGTTTCCAGCTGCACAATCATGCCACTTCACATCCCATTTTCATAGCATGAATAATTAATTATTTCAGGCATTTTCATAGCATGAATAATTAATTATTTCAGGCAATTTCCAAAACTATTTTTCAACCAAATTTACAATAGGAGTTTGCAACGAATTTCCTTTATTAAAATTGTATAATTTTTGCTTTGGGGGCATTGCCCCTGAGCCCTTGGTTGGGGGCATTGCCCCCAACAGCCCCCAACAGCCCCCAACAACCCTCGTTGGGAGTGTAACCCTCAACAACCCTCATTGTGGGATTTTCCCTCGGACCCCCGTTGAGGGGGTGGTCCCCCTAGCACTCCCCCATTCATTAATTTGGGGGGAAATTGTGTCGAGCAAAGAGGCCAAAAACTTAACTTGGACCATGATCTGGCTACACATACCAACAAAAGGTGTGCTAACAGCTTTGACATTTTCCATATTAAACCGCTTTAGCACCTTTTCAACATAATCACTTTGAGATAGAGTTAATTTTATGTTTTTCCTATCCCGTGAAATTGTAATGCCCCTAATTTTTGTGTCAGCATAAAGTTAAGTAATTAATTTAAGTTGTCAAAAAAGTAAATTAAAAATGACAACTTAAATTAATGGAGATAAAAGTAACTTAAGTTGAAAAGTTAAAATGAATTAAATAAGTTACTTTAAAGTGAATTCAAAAGAGAATTAAATTAAAGTGAATTGGAGAAAAAAGAAGGAATTCAAGAAGACACCAGGAGGAGTTACGAAGTGAAAAGAATAAAAGATTGTTCCAGGAAGCTTTGTTGCAGCAGGTTGGATTTGGGTTTTGTGAAACAGGTTTTTGGCTAGAGATCATTTAGAACTTTGTGAGGACGGAATCCTTCTCACAGAGATATCATCTTCGGTGTTGGAAGATACACCCAAGGTGATTGCCGATAATTCCAAACAGAGATTATGCAAGAGCTTAAAGTGGATTCATTCAGGTATTTCAAGATATTATCTTTCTGAGTTTGCAGTTGTTTTGGATTGAGTATTTTCCTATTGTTTAGGATGAATGTAAACAAAAGGGAAACAATGTTTCCATTCTCTAATGCCGTACCATTGTATTAAGGAATCATGATTTTGGTGGTAATCAATCTTTACTTTGGATTCATTCCTCCGAGATGGGAGACTTATGGTTATTTATAGAATGCTTAGCAAATAGTGAATGCACAAAAAACAGTATTTTGAAGTGGGTATTTCACTGTGGGATAAGAGAGATTTAAAGAAAATTGTCTTAAATATGTATCTTGCCACCATATTGTTAAAGAGGATTTCGGTTTTTACATCAAAGCACCATATTATTGATTAAGGGAGATGAACTATGGAGTGGATAAACTTGCTGCCTTTAGGTAATTCATTGGCTAGGCGTTTGAAGATATTTGGCTATTGTTGGTATAACACTTCAAAGGATACTATTGTCACTTTAATAAGGCGGGAGTATTGAGTTAAATAAATTTAAATTGCCTCACCGTCTGTAGAAATTTCAATATGACGCATGAGCCTTGAAGAATTTTAGGGATGTACAAAGGGCAAGCTAGCCTCATATCTATTGATTTGCATCAGGGAAGGTGAATGGTTAATTGCGTGGAGTCATTCTATCGGGAGAAGTCATTCTAAGGCGTTGCTTCATGGGTAGGAGAATTGAATCAATACATATGATGTTGCCCGTGCCTGTATACAGAGAAGTGTTCCAATGTCTAGTTGCTGTAATTTGGAGGAGTCAAGAGAATAGATAATTGGGAACTTCTGAATTGAGAATAAATTTATCGGGATCTTTAAAATAATAATTAAGAGATGATGAGAAGAGTTGTATATGGGCGTCGATGGTTGGCGTGTCGATTCATGCTTGTGTGGCGTTGAGCTTTGAAGACAATTCCCTTTAGAAGAGATTGTCGTCCAATAACACATTAAAGGAGCAGTAATGTATTCTTTTTGGAGAGTCGGTGGAAAGAATAAGGGAAGTCGATAATGATCTTCATTGGAACCATTCCCATTTGAAACCACTGTTGGAGAGAATTAGATGTGTGAATAAAGAATGTATTAGAGACCAATATGAAAAGATGCATTTGTGAATCAAGGGAAAGAAATAGAATAAATTACAAACCATGTGGACCTCTTACACTGTGCCAGGGAATGGAATTTTAAGAAGCGTTATTTTAATGAGCTTTGGATTATTTGAATTCAAGGAGTAGATTTACTTATGGAGAGTAATATATTATCAATTCTTGTAGCCGCTCACTACTTGTAAAGAGCTGTCGGGAGCTGCTTGTCTTTAGAAACGCTGGTCATTCCAAAAGACTTTGGCCAATTTTAATTATGAAAGGACATTCGGGTGCTAGAAATATTAAAATTTAGTGAAGATAGTGCATTCAAAGCTGACAGGTCAAAGTGAGGATTCGGGAAGAGCCTAGTTGCCAGTCGAGGGAGCCTACATGGAGCTTCAATAGGAGTTAAAGGGGTCATATCTGCCAAGTTAGCATAATCGCTATTAGCAAATTTTGAAAATTCTTGTGGATCCATATGAGGGAGTCAAGTTGTTGTGATTTACTTCAGGCTATACAGAGTTTCTCACTGGACATTGCTTACAGTCTACAGATTAAAAAGGGTGTCAATGGAATACAATTGATGAATGGTTTGTGCTCTTTAAAGGAAGGTCGAAGTATGGTCAGAATGAGATTGGGCCGCTAGACAAAGATTTGGAAGGTGACTAATTGGTTACAAAGTACTAGGTCAGCAATATGCTCTATGATTTGTATGTAATTATTTGTCAAATTTTGATAAGTAAGATTCATGTTAATCTTCTGAAAATGGATTTATTAGCCACATATGTGTTTGAGATTCCTCTATCTATTTACAAGTTTAGATTAATCTGTTAAGGAAATTGTGGGAAATTTTATGAATGCATTACATGAATATTTATCATATTCTTGGAAGCATCTAGAAACCGCTCGAAGAACAAGGTATGAAAATCAATAGTAGGAAATTGTTTGACGAAATGCTTGAGCATTTGTATGGGTGAAATCGAAAAAATTTATATGCAAATTGGGGTAGATCCTTACAAAAATCCTCATACCAAGGATTTGTTTGGCTGCACCCAAATCCTTCATAGCAAAAGACTTTGCTAACTTTTGTTTTAACTCATTATTATGCTTCATATTAGACCTTGCATCAAGCATGCTCTAAATATATAATAAAAGGATAATATATCTACCATTATCCAACCTCTTAAAATAAACACAATGGTTAAGATGACATTGACTGTAACCTTGTTTATCCATAAAACTATCAAATTTTAAATACCATTGCTGAGGTGCTTGCTTCAAGCCATACAAACTCTTCTTTAATTTGCACTCTAGATTCTCCTTACCTTTGATTTCAAATCCCTGTGGTTGCTGCATATATATTTTTTCCGAATCTCCACAAAGAAATGTTGTTTTCACATCTAGCTATTCAAGATGCAAATGTTTTGCAACAACAATACTTAGAACAGTTCGAATAGAAGTCATTTTAACAACCAGAGAAAATATTTCATCAAAATAAATACATTTCTTTTGTGCAAATCCTTTTACCATGAGTGTGGTCTTAAATATTTTCTTGCCTCCTTTCAACTTATAAATCCATTTATTTGGCAATGCTCTTTTACTTGCAAGCAACTTGCATAAATCCAAAGTCTGATTTTGCAGCAAGGAATCCATTTCCTCTTTCATTCTTCCCTCCCACCATTCCTTGGTATCCACCTACATAGCTTCTTCATATCCTTCCGATTTACCAACATCAGTTAATAAAATAGAATATAAAAAAGGAAACAATCTTTCGGGAGGTCTACTTATCCTTGTAGAACATCTAACATTCACTGGAGTTTGTGGTATTTCTTGTTGTTGCCAAGCATTAGGTAACACTAGAATATTACTTTCTAGAATATCATCCAACACCACATATTCTTTTTCTTTCTACTCATGCTTCTTTTCCTATAGTTGATCTTTATATAAAACCTTCTCATTGAATACAAAATCCTTGCTTCTAATAATTTTCTGATTATCTAAATCCCATAAACGATAACCAAATTCATCTATGCCATATCCAACGAAGGTATAATTTTTAGATTTAGCTTCTAGTATGGTTCTATTCTTTGTATCAATGTGTGCAAAAGCTTCACAACTGAAGATTTTTAGAATATAATAATTCACCTTCTTACCTGACCATGTTTCCTTTGGAGTACCACAACCCAAATAAAATGAAGGACCTCTGTTAATTAAATAAACAATAGTATTTACAGTCTCTACCCACAAATGTTAAAGACAACCCAACATGCAATCTCATGCTGTTTGCATGCTCCATTATTGTTCTGTTCATTCTTTTAGCTACACCATTTTCCTATGGAGTTCCTAGAACTATTTTTCTACCCATGAATTTCATTAAATAAACAATAATCTTCAAATTCTTTGCTATAATGCTCACCTCCATTATCAAATTTGAGACATTTTAACCTTTTCCCTGTCTCATTTTCAACCAAGTTTTTCCATTTTTTAAAAGTTTCAAACACATTTGATTTCTATTTTAGGAAATACAACCATGTTTCCGTAGTTGCATCATCTGTGACATAATAACGAGTCATTGAGAGTAGATACCTGAGCTGGTCCTTATACGTCTGTATGCACAAGCTCCAATTTGTCATCCTTCTTTTGCTTCCCATTTTTGAGAAATCTCACTCTCTTTTGCTTCTCATAAACACAACTCTCACAAAAAAATCATGTTAATATGTTTGAAACATGGCAATAACTTCTCAGAATGGAGAACTTTATACCTTTATCGCACATATGCCCAAGTCTGTGATGCCGCAGTGTTATCTCTATATCTGCAACAACTATTATTATGTCTATTGCAGAACCCACAACAACTATTCTTCTGAGTGTTGCAGAACCTGCAACAACTGTTGTTGAACTTGCAACAATTGTTGTAGCTGTTTCTGCAACAACTTTTCCTACTGTATTTTTTTTTGCAACAACTAAAGTAGAAAGAACAATATGACTTTTTACATAAATAAAGAGTGCCTACTTTCACACCTTAAGCTACTACTGAAACACCTTTTGTAACCTTCCAAATTTTATCTGTAAAAGTAACTATGCAACCTTCATCTCCCAGCTGCCCTGTGTTGTTGTTTTAATCAGAAATGCAAATTAACAGAAAATTCAACATAGTGAATAAAGAACACATAATTTATCTTGGGAAAACCCTCCTCGAGGGAGAAAAATCTAGCAAAAATATCTCTCTTATATATTGAATTTAAGGGAGCAGAAATTTGCTTACAATCTGGCCACACACAAGGCCGATATGATGCAATACAAAATCACACCTCACTTAGATGCAAATACACAATTATATGATCTCTCCTTAATGTCAATCTGCTTTATGCAATAATATGATCTGCTGTAGATGCACAAACTCCTTGATAAGTGCGAATGTCTCTTGAGAATAAAAATCGATGATCAAATGAATGAGCATCTCCTTCCATATATACAAAGTAAGGTGCCTCTTGAAATATGCTAACCAATTTTTTGAAAGTTTACACAACATAACCAGAGATAAACAACTGGATTAGCGTTAGCACCAAACTGAAATCTGAACTTGGAAATGAAGAAATTACTCAACGTCAAGAATGTGCACTCAAGATCCCACTGAGGGCGAGGTGCTAATATATGACGGAGTGTTAAAACTTGAAATTAAGAACTGATAGGCGGATAACCAGCCATGAAGAACATTAACTGATAGGCGGATAACTAGCCATGAGAAACATTTCCACACTACCACCAAACAGTGGGGGGAAAAGATTATAATAAAAATAATTCATCCGCTGCGGCGGGCATCCACAGAGCTGTGGGGATTCACCACTAGAGAGTGGGTACAAGAGTATTACAAATCCAATTATCCACACTGGCGGTAAACCATCCAGGGGTACTAATGTGAAATTAAAGAAAGAATTTAATCAATTAGTTGCAGCAATATTAATCGGTTAGATTAGTACTACTAATCAGAACCTTACAATTCAAAATGACTGCAAATAAATGAATTACAATGATAGAGAAATGAGATAAGGAGATAAGAATGAATTCTAACAATGTTCTTTGCTTTCCAATGACTGAAAAATGAATTAAAACTGGAAACTGATGAATCTGATGTAAAATTCTGAGTTCTGGAAATTTATAACAGCAAACTGGAAAACAGTAAAATACTCATAACTCACTCATTTCACCTCCGAATTGACTGAAATTTGTTGCAAAGGATTCTCAGAAGATAGGCGACCAAACCGTGAGGAAGAAACAGCAGCAAATCACATCCATTAATTTCTGGCACAATTCCCAATGCAGCTGAAAAAGTACGGCCTCCTTGAAAAATCGATTTTGCAAGTATAAAATAATTACTTGGAATTAAATTCCAATTCTTTGAGAAAGGTGGCGCCTTCAGTCAACAGATGGATGGCCAAAGTACCCAGAACAAAATAAAATTCACTCCAAAAGATATGAACAAAACTTAGCTTCAGCTGTAGCAAAAACCAGGAACTCAAAACTGTAAAAAACTCCAAAATTCATTAATCTTTGATGCTCAATCTGCTAGTCTGATGTTGAGAAGCAGCAATGTAGCCAACTAGGTGTTATATTGCAAACACAAAATTGGATGAAAGGCTAGGAGGTAGACATCCTCGAAGCAATATGTCAATTGTCATTTTGACAGCATAACTTTAGCATAATTTTCATGGATCCAATGCTGGAGCAAAAGCCTTCAATAAATAAGAGCTCACAAACTCCTCAAATTCCTGAGAAGCAAACCAAAAGACACAGGAGACCCTTCAATTTCCAAAAACCATTCAACTTCTCAAGGTGGCGTCCCAAAAGGCCTCAAAGAAAATCACTTTATTCAAATAATATAAAAGTGGCGTCCACTTTCAAGATGAGAAAATATTTGAATAAAGAATAAATAAACTTATGATGAAGGCGTACCCTTCATGGCCCCACATTAAAAACAACTTAAGTTATCTCCTTAGGCCAAGGTGGGGGTCAACAGTGAATTAAAACATAATGCCTTTAATTAAATAATTTTCGCCAAATAAAGCTTTCTGAAGACCAAGCCAAAATATAACAACTGCTCCAACTGCAAGGAACTAAGAATAGACAACTGCAACTGCCACAACTAGCATTTACTAAAAATAGTAAATAACATGAAATGCCACAAAACTCCAAGCCAAGAAACCCTAATTTTCACCTCATTCCAGTCTACGGGTTCCGGAATAGACTGATGAACTGCAAGGCTAATCACTGATGAGAAGGGGACATTACACCTCTTCACAAGCGAGGCGACTCTTCACAAGGGTCAGCCTCATTCAAGAACCAAGACAACTTTTCATCTTGGGTTGGCCTTTAAAATAATATTTATATATCATTTATTATTTTGATTTTGAGAGAAGGATATCTCCTGCAGCTAAAACATCAACACTCCCTCTTAGCTAGGGAGGTATCCTTCTAGATATCCACGTCATGGAGTCTCTCAACATGACGCCCACAATGGCTAGACCCATTTGTGGAAAGCTCAAAGGTTCATCATGGAGTCTCTCAACATGATATCCACCATGGCTACTCCCATGTCTGGAAAGAAACACACGTACAAGTGCCCATCACGAAGTCTCTCAACGTGATGTGATCATGGAGTCTCTCAACATGACGTCCACCATGGCTACTCTCATGTGTGGAAAAACACAAGTCAAAGGGTTCATCATGGAGTCTCTCAACGTGATTTCTCATCTCAGAGATGAAGAAGGGCTCGCACCTCATATTTCTCCGTCTCAGAGAAATATACATTACAAGGCCTTTCACCTCATACTTCTCCGTCACAGAGAAATATACACTACAAGGGCTTTCACCTCATATTTCTCCGTCACAGAGAAATATACACTAACAAGGGCTTTCACCTCATGCTTCTCCGTCATAGAGAAATATACACTAACAGGGGCTTTCACCTCATACTTCTCTGTCACAAAGAAATATACACTAACAGGGGCTTTCACCTCATACTTCTCTGTCACAAAGAAATATACACTAACAACAGATTGTCATTATGATGTGTTTCCCTCTAAAGCTCCAAGTATCAACCTTCTGACCTCCTCATCCAAGGTTGCCTTTGATGGATTGTCAGATTCCCTCTGAATGTTAATTCCTCCTCTTCGAAGAAACATATCCAGTTATATGCCACCAACTCAGTCCCATGGTAGCAAGTTGTGTCTTCATGTTTGTTCATTTCTTTAGCTTGCGTGTCTTCCTCACAGGATGCAACAAGCTCTTCCTCCCTTGAATTCCTTATGCAGTCTCTCATCATCCTTTTGCTCTTTGATCCGTCCTAGAAGAATTTTAGAGAGATTAATAATAGTTCAAAACTATCTCGAAAAGAAATATCAATGCTAGAAGCATGCATGATTCACTATTCCCAATGTTATTGCGTGAATTATTATTAACTATAAAATTCATGATCATTATTCAAACATAAAATACTTATCTTTTTATGTTGGTCAATAGATGTAGTCAAGTGCTTGTTTTGCAATCTCTTCTTAGCTGTTAAATGCAAATGATAGAGTTCCCTGAAATCTCTGAAGCTTCAAATGTATACACCATAGGTAATTTCCAAACTTTACACCAATGCGCAGAAGCTCATATGACTTGAAGAATGAACACTATTTTTCAGACCTCAGCATTCCATTAAACTCATATCCCATATGACACAAGAATGAGAGGAGATAACATAGAACCTACACACTGTCTTTAGCAAGAACCAAAACATAACTCCATTACAACTTGCATAGATCTTCAAAACAATGTCAAGAAACCAAACTACCATTGCAACCGCTCACACCAACAACTCGTGATTTTCCATATACGACCACACCACAGTTATATACTTCCAGATTTGTTCTCATAGTGATATCTAAACCCGACTTGCTTCCTTCAAACACAATTCCTCCTAATATCTCTATATTCTCCTGTTGCTCCAATATTATAACAATATTCTATCACAACTGAAGCTTCAAATATCAAACTCCTTGAGAGCACCTGAAGCTTAAAAATAAAATCAAATTCCTCCAGACCTGGAAGTGATCTTAAATCTGCAATTGCTTTTTATCGAATTTCCCCTAAACCCACTTTGATACCATGTTGTTTTAATCAGAAATGCAAATTAATAGAAAATTCAACACAGTGAACAAAGAACACAATTTATCCTGGGAAAACCCTCCTCGAGGGAGAAAAACCCAGCCAAAATATCTCTCTTATATATTGAATTTAAGGGAGCAGAAAGCTGCTTACAGTCTGGCCACACACAAGGCTGATATGATGCAATAAAGAATCACACCTCACTTAGATGCAAATACACAATTATATGATACTCCTTAATGTTGATCTGCTTTATGCAATAATATGATCTTGTAATGTCCCCAATTTCTCCCTACGCTCTTCATTTGGATTTAGCCTATTTCCGGAAATCCGTAGGCTACTCAGATGTGCAAATGTAGGGTTTCCACTTTCAGTAAGTCTTGCTTCCAGCTCAGTTTAGCTTTTTGTTGGTTTTGAGGTGAACTTACTATTTTTGGCATTGGCTATTTTTAGTAAGTCTAATTTTGGCAGTGGCATCATCAGCAGTTCAGCTCAGGTCATCATGCTATTTTTGGCAATCCATCAGTTTCAGTATTGGCATTGGTTTTGGTTATCTCCTTGGACTGAGTTTTATACTTAGTCAATTTCATGTTTTTAAGTTGTACCCCACGCCTAGACTTGATGACTTCAAGTTGTTTTAAAGAGAGGACATTAAGGGGTCAAGTTGAGCATTTAATGATTTAATAAATGCTTTATTGTTGCATTTTGAAATGGATGCCAAAAAGGGAAGAAGAATAATATTTTATTATTTCAAAATAAAGTGAATGGTTGAAGTGGCATCCCTTTTGGAAGTTGAAGTGATTCGACTTCTTGGAATTCAGAGTGTTTCATTTGCCATTTGAAGCTTATTTATTGAGGTCTTATTCATTCTCATCTTTGGAAAATATTGTAAAGTTATGTTGCTGGTTTGAAATCTAGAATCCGGCAAAGGGAAAGCTTAGCAAATTTACTCCATTCTTCGGGCTTGAAACTATGGTTCCCTAGATGGTCTATTGGGAGTGTGCTTCATTTAGAAGTGCATATTGAGCATCAAAGTGAAGGAATTGGTGATTTTTATCAGTTTTGTGTTTGCTGGTTTATGACAGGCTGAATCAAGTTTTCATTTACAACTTTTGAAGTGATTTTAATTTGCATATGGGTATTTGCTCAATCATTTCCTATGCTATTGGCGATCATTCTTGTGCATTTGCAGATTTTTTTTTGGAGTCTCTAATTTTTTAGAGAGGTCGCCCTCTCCTAGGGCCGTACCAACTTCTTGTGCTGGTTTTGGTGTCTTGTGCCATCCATTAATCAATGTTTTTGCATTAATGTGCTCTTGGGTGAAGGGCGCCATATCCTAGAGGGTTTATTTGTGTTTTGGTGATGCTTAAGTTTGCTGGTCTGCATATTGGTTGCTGATTTTACATATATTGTTGAATTTTATGATCAGATGTGAATGCACAGAAAATTAAATCAAAATCAGACAAAGTAACACAGCATGTACCCTGGGAAAACCCTCCTCTTGAGGGAGAAAAACCCAGCAACAAAGATCTCTCTTATATTTGATGTAACAGTAGTAGATTTACAAAATACAATAAGGTCTAACACAAGACCTATAACAGATGTCAAGCAGTAAGAATGACAAATAGCATGCTCTGGATCACACTTGAATGGGATCACAAAACCAGTGACTGCGCACTCAGATTTCAGGTAGATTCGCAATGATCTTTTGCATAGATCCGCACCTTGACACGAGCTCAAATTGATGGTGATGGAATGTGTCTCCTGTATACATCTAGAACCTGTTCGCCTTTTATAGAAATGGTGTCGAGCTTCTTTATTGTGATCACACTTGACTTATAGACAGATTCGCATATGTTCATAATCTGAGTTCGAACTTATCATTGGTTGTGTTCGCACTTATCATAGGGAAGGATTGAACTTTTTCGTCTATCTTTCTTCCTGCTCGAATAACTGAATATATAGATACAAGAGAGTAGATATTAACTTAATCCTTCATGTCGGCTTTGATAAATATTATACAAGCCTCTTCATAGGAGGTCGGCCTTAAAGAATAACCATGCATTAAATCTTCTTATGTCGGCTTAAGAAGAAAACAAGAAGAATGTCGGCCTAGATAAATGAATGCCTCTTCACAAGAGGTCGGCCTCAAATCATAACAGGTATAACTTGAATAGCCAACGGCTATCATTCAAGTTTATGTCTACGAAGGGGCTGAGCTGGAAGGAGCTACCAAAGCTGCTATCATTAACACTCCCTCTCAGCTAGGGAGAGAACTTCCAACTGCAACAAATCATCTCCATATGAAGTACATCTGCCACCGTTGCCTGCAATCAGATATAAAGAGAGATATATCACCTCAATGTGATATCAACCATCACATGGTTAAGTACTAGTATTCATCACTTGCGTGATGGTGTCACCTCAACGTGACTTTCACCATGGCTCTCCTAGAGAGTGAAATACAAGTACAGAAAGAGCATCATGGACTCTCTCACGTGATGTTGTCATGGAGTCACACACATGACATCCACCATGACTGTCTCAGAGGGTGGAAACGAGGGCTTTCACCTCAAGTTCTTCCGTCACAGAAGAAAGTGCAATAGTAAGTACGAGTGTTCATCACTTGCGTGATGTTGTCACCTCAAGTGACTTTCACCATGACTCTCTCAGAGGGTGAAACACAAGTACAAGATATGTCATGGAGTCGCACACATGACATCCACCATGACTCTCTCAGAGGGTGGAAACGAGGGCTTTCACCTCAAATTCTTCCGTCACAGAAGAAAATGCATTAACAAGGGATTTCACCTCGAACTTCTCTCACAGAGAAGAACTCATTAAGCAAGGCTCACGATGAGACTCATACTCGTCAAGGTGGATTCTCCACCATACCAAGCTTGTCTCAAAGTACGAACTTTACCCTGGCGAGGGCTTGGTGAGAATATCTGCCGGCTCATCGTGCTAATGTACCTCAACAGCAGCCTTTGCGTACCATATCTCTGATATAGTGGTATTTGATCTCAACATGCTTGGTTCTGTCATGAAACACAGGATTGAAGAAGGCTTCACACAACTTTGATTTTCACAATGAATAATGGTGGGCTCCATTGATTGTCCAAACAATCCTGCAAGGAGCTTACGAAGCCACACTGCTTCTCGAGTTGCCATGCACGCTGCAATATACTCAACCTCTGCTGTACTCAATGCTACAGAAGACTGCTTCCTGCTGCACCAGAAATATAGCAGACCCAAACTGAGCAACAGGAGGTGCCCGATCCGGACACACCGCCCAATCAGTAATGTAAAACCAAGTAACCTCCCACGAAGTATACTTCAACCTTTGTGCAACTGTGCCACAAGTATCTCGGGATATGTTTAGCTGCAACAAGATGTATCTGTCTCGGATCACACATAAACTGGCTAAGTGCACTCACTGCATAGCAAATATCAGGTCTAGTGTTAACTAGATACATCAAGGATCCAATTAGCTGTCTGTACAACGTAGGATCCACCAAATCTGAACTAGCTGCAGCAAGATTACCATCTTCTTCAGGCTCAGCAGGCTCCCTCTAAATCTTCAGGCACTTGCATCAACCTTCTGACCTCTTCGTCCAAGATTGCCTGCAACACTTTGACTTAGATAAATGTTTTTCCAGTGCACACCTCTGGTACTGAAGAGAATTCAGAATAGTCCTCCTTGACCTCATCTCAGATCTCACTATTCTGAATAGGTTTGCGGAGCTACCAATGACAAATCCAGAAGACAATCTTGAGCAATTATGATCTCAGCAACTGAAGGGATCCTCTAAGGGTTTAGCACCGAGCCTTTCAATACAACAATCTTCACTTCTTCTCAGTGAGTTACAAGACTCCCTCTTGATCCTTGCTCCAAAGATTGCAAAGGAGACTTCTGGAAGTGAGCTCCCTCTGGCCACCAGCTTAGTCCCAAGGCTGCTTGATTATTTCTTTGGTTGGCATGGCTTCCTCACAAGATGCCTCAAGCTTTTCATCGCTAAGCAATTTCTCATCACCTTCTTGCTCCTGCAAGCATTTTAGAGAGAGATTACTTAACAGTTTGTAATTACCCAAAGAAATATCAAGACTGGAATCATACAAGATTTACAATCACAGGTTATAACATGAACACATAAGCTTTTATGCACAATGTTAGAACATGAATAAATAAATCAATCAAAAGATCAAACTAGAGGGTTAAAGGAACTTATATCTATAAGATTTGATATAGCTCCTTAGTTCATTCATCTGTTTGCTCCTCTCGAGAGTGCCTAACTCTGCACAATAAAAGAATAATCTGCACAGCTGCAGATTTCTTGAATGCATTAAACGGTTGGCATGTAGAATCAACTCTCCCAAGAGTTCAAGATTCTATCACAACACATGCATTGGAGAAGGGTATCGATGTGATCAACCTATCACAACATAAGGATACCAATCTCTTCTCTTTTGCTGATTTTTATCTCAAAGTCATACATCAAGGATTTACACGATTAGTCTAGATCAACTCACAATAGATAATTTGAAGTATTCAAAGGATCTTTGACCTAGAAATCACAAATTAAGAGAAGTAACAATCTCCTTATACTAAGCACACAATGTCCAAGATACAACAAATGAAGAATACTTGTTTATACTGTGAGATACGCTGATTTAAAGCACAGATCAACATGCAACTTTTACGGTTTGAACACAGGCCCATGATTCAAAATAGAAATGTGATTTCAACAAAATACAGAACACTTGTCTTTCTTAATATTCTGATAAATGCAATTATTGAACACGGTATGCTGTTCTTATACTCAGATCAAACCACAGCCTTCATGACTCGAGCACAGACTCATGACAAGGTTAAATTTGAACAAGGCCCATGACTGCTCAAATTTACAATGCACTCCGTTTCCAACTGCAATACACTAGGTTATGCAACATGCTTACTTGCAATACCCAAATTGTTAGAGATAGATAGGATCATCACTCGAAAGACTTTAACAGATCTGCACAACTGAGATTCACATAAAGGAATAAAGAAAGGAACCAAATACTTATCTCTATTTGATTTCAGCCCTTGGCAGCACAATCTGACATAGTTGAGCTCTTGACTTCCATAATCATGTGCTTTTAGATAACAGATCCGGAAGGTGAGATTACCGCATATAACTCTCTGATCTCAGATTGCTAACAACATGACACAAGTAGGCTCATGAGGAGAGCCAAGATGATGCGCTCCTTTCGAAAATTTTGTAGATGACTAAAGAATGCATTTCGCACAGAAGTACTCTACTTACTCAAGTAGAAGATGTTAGATCTGATTTCGAATTATGTTTCAAGATCTGATCGGATCTTTCCACAGACCCGCTCTGATACCATGTTGAATTTTATGATCAGATGTGAATGCACAGAAAATTAAATCAAAATCAGACAAAGTAACACAGCATGTACCCTGGGAAAACCCTCCTCTTGAGGGAGAAAAACCCAGCAACAAAGATCTCTCTTATATTTGATGTAACAGTAGTAGATTTACAAAATACAATAAGGTCTAACACAAGACCTGTAACAAATGTCAAGCAGTAAGAATGACAAATAGCATGCTTTGGATCACACTTGAATGGGATCACAAAACCAGTGACTGCGCACTCAGATTTCAGGTGGATTCGCAATGATCTTTTGCATAGATCCGCACCTTGACATGAGCTCAAATTGATGGAGATGGAATGTGTCTCCTGTATACATCTAGAACCTGTTCGCCTTTTATAGAAATGGTGTCGAGCTTCTTTATTGTGATCGCACTTGACTTATAGATAGATTCGCATATGTTCATAATCTGAGTTCGCACTTATCATTGGCTGTGTTCGCACTTATCATAGGGAAGGATTGAACTTTTTCGTCTATCTTTCTTCCTGCTCGAATAGCTGAACATATAGATACAAGAGAGTAGATATTAACTTAATCCTTCATGTCGGCTTTGATAAATATTATACAAGCCTCTTCATAGGAGGTCGGCCTTAAAGAATAACCATGCATTAAATCTTCTTATGTCGGCTTAAGAAGAAAACAAGAAGAATGTCGGCCTAGATAAATGAATGCCTCTTCACAAGAGGTCGGCCTCAAATCATAACAACAGGTATAACTTGAATAGCCAACGGCTATCATTCAAGTTTATGTCTACGAAGGGGCTGAGCTGGAAGGAGCTACCGAAGCTGCTATCATTAACATATATCAGATTCAACTTCTCCATGTTATGCATTATTTCTTGGGTGATTATGCTTCTAGTGCTATGTGCACTTGATTTGGAGGAGATAGGAGCTCTTTGGGTGGAGATTTGAACAAATGAGTGGAGATTACTTGCTGGTCTGAACATTTAGTTTGCTGGTTCTATAAATCAGACCTAGTAATTCCCTTCTCTTGCTATGTTTCCTTGGAATTTCTACCCAAATTTGTAATTGGGAATGTAGTATAAAGATTGCAGAAGTTTGGAGCAGATTTGCTATTGCAGATTCATTGTAACAAACATTTTGTACTTGTAGATACTTAGCATTGTAAGGCTGAAACAGTAGTACTGTTTAGTCATTTATATTTCTGCAACTGCTTTGTGATTTAACTCAAACATTTGTAACCCCTGGATGGTTTACCGCCAGTGTGGAAAAAGAACTTGTTAATATCTTTTTTGTACCCACTAAAAAGTGGTGAATTCCCACTCACGAGTGGATGCCCGCCGCAGCGGATGAATTAGTTTGTTTTGTAATCTCTTCCACCCACTGAATTAGTGGAAGTGCGGAAATCTTTCATGGCTGGTTCACCGCCTAGCTCCATTCAATTGTAATTTCATTTCAGTTATTGTTTAGTTTTCTCCGCCATATGACAACACCTCTCCTTCTTTGGGATTGAGTGTGCATTCTTGGCGTTGAGATTATTTTAAATTGGTTTTCAATTTTGGAGCTAACACTAATCATTGGTGTAGTGTTGTTTTGTGTTGTGAAATTTCCAAGAAAAAACTAAGGGGCTTATTTCAGATCTGCTGTAGATGCACGAACTCCTTGATAAGTGCGAATGTCTCTTGAGAATAAAAATCGATGATCAAATGAATGAGCATCTCCTTCCATATATACAAAGTAAGGTGTCTCTTCACAAGCAAGGCAACTCTTCACAAGGGTCAGCCTCATTCAAGAACCAAGGCGACTTTTCATCTTGGGTCGACCTTTAAAATAATAACTATATATCATTTATTATTTCGATTTTGAGAGAAGGATATCTTTGTTGTGACCTTTTCACAGATCGCCTTTCGAGGATTGTCTCCGCCATTGAGCTTAAACATGAATTTTGGCCAAGTTTGAAAATTAGGGTTTGTACTTTCTTGGTCAGTTTGAGGTCGAACGAAGTGAATAAGTTGAAAACAGAGACTAACATTGCTGTCAGTATGCTTCTAGCAGGCTCTCAGCAAATTTTCATCAGATTCCGATAACTTACTATTTTTAGTAAGTGTGAAATTCAGGGCATTCTGTCAGTATTTTTGAAATTCCAACAGTCACACAACATTCAGAACACATCAAGTTGCTCACTGGCAAAATTTGAGCTGAAACGGACGACTTTCTATTTTTAGCAGTCCAGCTTCCGGAGCAGATTTCAAGGCTTAGATGTAGAGTTTTTCTTTGCATGTCTGGAGATTCCTTCTGGGTTTTTCGAGACCTTCGCGATAGTATAACATGCAAAACGAGACGACAACTTTCAGAGTTCAGCCTTTAGAGGCTATTTTTAGGGTTTGCATGTCAGGGGTTTCTTTGCATGTCTGCATATTCCTTATGGGTTTTTCAAGAGCTTCGCGATAGTGTGACATGCAAACAGAGATCATCACTCATTTAGGAATTTACTATTTTTAGCAGGTGCGTCTCGGCAGCCGCCTCCCAGCACTTCAGAATCACGAGCTGATTGCAATGCAGCAAAAACAAGAACAAACGGAGATCATTTGATACGCATGCAAAGCAAATTAGGGTTTCTAGCTTCGGGACCCGAAAGGAAGGGTAAAAAGTAATAATTTTCGAAAACCGGTGTAAACCACCGCGATTAGCATCCTTCAAGCTATCTGTTGGTAAAATTCGAAGACAAACGGAGCACTTACTATTTATAGTAAGTCATTTTGGAAACAGGCTAAAAATAGTAAATTAGTTGCATGCGCCGATGTTAGCAGGTAGGTCACGTGGTGAGGAGCACGTCATTCAAATTTCAAATCAAACAGAGCTGTGGAGGTATCAGAAACAAGCAGTTACTATAAATAGCAAATCACCTTCAGAAATGGGCTAAAAATAGCAGGCCAACTAAAAATAGTAGTGTTAACAGGTTGACGAGGTTGTGAAGATGCAGCGTTCAAAATTTCAAACCATTGTGAGCTTTAGAGATGCAAGAATTGAGAGACTTACTATTTATAGTAAGGCATGGAGAAGCTGGTAGGGACGAGAAAAAATGGCTAAGTGTTGATGTTCATCCACCTCACATAGCAAAATGCGCCTTCTTCAGGCCAAGCATAGAAAACTTCTAAGGCACAAGCTTATCCTGCTCACCAGCTAAAATGCGCCCAAGGAAAGCTGGTGAAAGTTGAAAAATATTCTAAGGCAAAAATTCATCCTCCTCACCCCTCAAAATGCGCCCATCCTGCACATATGCCAAAATGCGCCCAAAATGCAAGTGAGTCAAAGGAGTCAAAGGCGTTCATCCTTCAAGCATAGCAAAATGCGCCCAAAACAGAGCATGTGAGGACAAAACAAAGGAAGGTGAAGAGTCACATGCAAGGCGTTGGGAATTTAAAATTTTTCTCACCCTCTAATATGCGCCCATCCTCCTAGGCTCAAATGCGCCCAAATGGGGCAATGTGAAGACAAAAACAGGAAGCCCAAGAGTCACTTGTTGGAGGCGTTGAAAGTTTTCATCCTCCACACATGCTAATATGTGCCCAAGTTGAAGTGAGGTAGAGGGTGAATAAAGTATGCTAGGCGTTGAAGGTGGTGAAGTAAAATACAAGGCGTGATCAATATTCTCCTTCAAGTGTCATTTGCGCCTAAGGTGGTGAAAACAAGGTTGATGCTAGGCGTTGAAAATTTAATGAAATTTTTTTTTGCTAAGGCATGGTGAAGTTTAATGTTCACCTCCAAGTTAAATATGCGCCTAAGGTGTTGATGATAATTGCTAAGGCGTGGAAATAAAAAATGTCTTTCGAGTGTGAAATTAAAGGTGGTGATGATAATTGCTAAGGCGTGGAAATAAAAAATGTCTTTCGAGTGTGAAATTAAAGGTGGTGAGTGAAAGATAAAATATGCTAGGCACCCTTATGAAGATTTTCTAAGTAAAGTTGATGATTTTTCTCACAGGCAAAGTTGATTGAGTTGAATATAAAAATTTCCAAGGCGAAATTTTCAAAATGCAAGGTGGTTTAAATTTTTTCTAAGGAAAAATATTTACTTCCTTAGAAAATACGCCTAGACATTGAAGGTGATGAATTTTCTTGAAGCACGAGCAAATTTTCCGGTGATGAAGTCAGAAGATGTTGACAATGCAGGATGAATTTAAAAATTCTTCGAGTCTGAGCAACGCAATACAATCACAGATGAAGAACGGATTAAAATTGATTGAATAATATTTTTTTTAAGGTTCAAAATTTAAAAATTTAAATGAACCCGTTCGTTGTGTACCCATGGATTCCTCACGTTTCAAAGAAAATTTTCTTCTGGGTACTGGACATTTGTGATGAGGAATGGATTTCTATGTCTTCTGCACTTCGCCAAGGCCTTCAACATGAAGAATTTGATCAGTGCTCGAATTGTGAATTTTCCTAAGGGAAAATTTTGAAATTTTCTAAGGCAAATTTGAATAAAATGATTTTTGAAAGGAAAATGCTTCGAACGATGAATTCGAAATGAATTGCCTAGATGATTTTAATCCAGTTCTTCACAGATGAATTTTCCAGAGCTGAAGAGAAGTAAAATTCGAATTCAAGTGACAGAGCTCCGACTGGTGAATTAAAAGATGAATTTAAATTAAAATTTTTGAAAGTAAATTTGAAATGTGGCAGTCAAAGTTGAACTTCTAGAAGATTGAGATTCTCAGACAAGTGTCAAAAATGCCAGAGGAGGGAAATTCAAATGAAGTAGTGGAAATTTAATTCATTGGCTAAACTTAGCCTTCTTCTAGAATTCGAATTTCCTATAAGTGCTGAAGGTTATTCACTTCTTTTTCACAGCTGAAGAGAATTCGATTTGCTCTGAGTTTGATATTGCAGTGAGTTGCTGAAGACTGAAGCTTGAGAAGTTCAAAATTTTTGCTGAGGCTGAAGTATTGCTAAAGTCAAAATTTGTTGAAGCAAGTTGCTGAAGCTGAGAAGGACGACTTGAAGTAAGTTGCTGCAGTGCTGAAGTTCGATTTTGCTAAGTTTGAAGCTACCAGTGCAAGTGAGGAAATTTCGATTTGAAGATCATATTGCTGAAGCTGAGAAGGACGCCTTGAAGTAAGAAATTTCAAAGAGTATATTGAGGTGCGCACTTGCTGATTTGCTGATTGAAGAAGTGCGAATTCACAAGAGTGAAGTCACTAAAATCTGCAGTTGTTGAGTGTGAAGTGAAGTTGCTGAGGCTTGCTTTGTAGTTGAAGTTCGAAGTCCGTTAGAGAGGAAGTTGAGGTTTGCAAACGAGAAATAATAGTGCAACTTCTTGAAGTCGACTGGCAGCCCTGCAAAGTATTTTATTTATTTTCTAAGTTAATTTGCTGATGAATGTTTATTGTCCTGCAGATGGCTGAGGCAAGGGCGACTGGCAAGGACAACAACGGTGCATCTAGGCAAGCAGTTATAAAGAAACTGAGCAAGACATTTATGCCGGAGTCAAAGTTTACTTCAAAGTTGGGCAAGCTGACTGATACCAACTTGGGCTCCGTCAACCTAGAGACTTTCAAGAACAGAATGTTGGGGATTGGTAGTCATCGACCTTCAAACACTTCGCACATTATTGTTTGAAGCGGATTATATGCAGCTGCTGGTTTCCCTCCAGCCATTCAGTGTTCGGAGTTGATGATGTAGTGCGCCAACTACTACGAGAAGGATCACAGGTCAATCATGTCTCCAGATGGTCAAGTGCTCGCCAACCTCACTCCTACTGCCATTGGTGAAGCCTTCAGAATCCCAGTACATACAAACATGATTTACAAATCGAGGGAGCGAGTTGAGCGAATGTATGCTTCTGCATTCGAGAGATGCACGAAGACGATCAATACTCACTGGATGAGCAACCCCAAGCCCTCTCGTACGAAGCTGCCAAGGAAAATCATAGTAGATGACTTGAAGCAGGAGTACTGTGATCTCATTATGATGCTGAGTCGAGTCGGAGGCTGCCCGCAGTCATTTATTTTCGAGCCATGGATGTTTTATTACATCAACCTTGTGCTGGAAGGAAAAGACTACATCAACTGGGTTGCAATGATCAGTGACAATTTGCACGAGCAGCTCCTGAGCTTAAGAAGAATGAAGACATTCTATATGAGCTCTTACATCATCTACATGCTGGCCCGTATGACGAAGTATAGAGGGATTTCATACAAGGAGCCTGTTGGTTGTGGCTCTCACCAGTTTAAAATTCATGAGGCTTGTCTGCAATTGCATTTGACTAGTACCACTTATTACAAGCGCGTCAATGACGCCTTCACCATGCACATCACGAGATTGCTTCAGGAGCGGATGCATCACAAAATCTTGAGAGAGGCCCAAGAATTGATTGAAAGGTATGGGTGTTGGTTTATACAATTTCCGAAGTTTTCTTACATAAGGCTGCAAGGTTTTTCATCATACCCATATAGGCTGCCTAAGTACCCAACCAATAGAATTTTAATGTTAAGAGATATCTAGGCAATTGGTTGCCTACGATAAAATTCAGAAGAAAAAGAAGGGAGGTGTTGACTTCCCGATTGTCATGGGCAATTTAGATGAAGTGTGTCCATTACAGGCAGCTAGAGAAGCCGAGAGTGAGTTTCAATTTTATCACTTTTCATATCACACCAGCCGACAGCACTATGATCCGCATAACAACATCAAATGGGTACTGTTAGAGGAATTTAAACACAAGGCAAATATTGATGATTATTGGGCTGATGCATCGGACGAGGTTGAAGTCAGGAAAAGAATGTTCTCTCGGTTGCCAATTAACATGATCAGGGAGTGTGAAGTTATTCCGGTTCCAGACCAGGTGAATGAGGACATGGACGTTGTCCATCCAGATTATGCAGCAGTGAGAGATACTCCACTTCCACTCCCGAATTGGTCAGAACCAGAGGTTGCTGACTTGGACACACTTTCTATTCCGGTCTTGATATTCACTAGGGCATGGGTTGACAGGCAGGTGAGCAGGTTGAAGAGTAGGTCGATTGCTTTGACTTACAATTTGATGGGAGATCACAGGACACCCACCACCGGCAGGAAGAAACAAATCACACGAGGTCCAGAATCCAGAAGGAAGGAGCCAGTTCGGGAGGAGCCCATTCAGCCGGAACCTCCAAGAGTCGCAGTTGAATCACCCATGCCATTGGAGACATGTTCTCCAAGTATATAGGAGGTTTCTTTATTTGCTGATCAAAGGGATGCATTGAACCAGGTGCAAGTGGTACAAGAAAATAATCAGCCACCACGGAGAGAGTCAGTTGGCCAGAGTGTCAACGCGCCTAGTAGAGTTGATCAGCAAGATGATGAGGGGACTACTATTGACCCTCAGTTTCAGCAGGAATTAGAGACAGCTTTGGAGGACGATGATGATATAGTTTTAGGAGATACTCAGCCACTTGAGGACGATGAGCCTCACCAGAATGATGTAGAAGTTGAACAGGTTCGAGAAGTAGAGGCACAAGAACAACAGCCATTTGATATATAGTATACAGTACCTGATTGGCTTAGGGATAGGATGAGGAGAAGCCCCAGCGAAGAGATTGATCCAGCAGTTGAAATGGAAGAGTTTTTGAACAGGATCAGCACACCTCCACAGAAGAAGAGAGCACAGAAGTTTTCAAAGATATCAACTGATGAGGATGGTTCCCGCACTCTTCACGTAGCCGTGCCACAGGTTGATTGTGACCGAGATGAAGCAGTGCCAAAAAATTACGTGGTCACAACTTTGGAGTTAGGACGCCCCACAGGTGCACAGATTGTAGAAGAATGTGATAACTCCTACCTCGCCCTCAAGGACAAATTATTCAAGAAGGAAGGAAAGTACAAGAAGTTGAAAAGAGAGCATAAGGCTTTAATAGGATATGTGCAGTAGTTGTCTCGTTCTCATGGGTAGGAGATTCCAGTGATAGAGCTTCCAGCGGAGATACCTAGAGAGTCAATCAGTGCTTGTTGGAGTTAGGGAAGATGGCACAGGAGGTAGACAAATGGGTCACGGGAGTTCGTGTTAAGACAAAAAAGTTTATGGAGGACCTTGCTCTTGCTTTTGAGCAGGCTTCTAGTATTTTGGCACGGATGGAGGCAGTTGATTAGGCCTGGGGAGATGCTTCTGTTTATCAAAGCAAAGTAATTCAGCGTCTTGAGGCATTGAGGCATGTTCCTTTGCGATTGCTGATTGATGGAAGGGTCATTCAGGAGAATGACAGGTACGACTTTTCTAGATGGTATTCTTCAGCAATCACGGGACGTGGTTTCTTCGACGCAGCACAGGTGGATTCAGTCAGGGTACGGAAGGCTATGGCCAATATCATTGATGGAGTCTAGAATACTTTCGAGGCCATATTTGCTAGGCGGTTGAATCCAGATGAGGTAAATGTTGATAATTTGAGGGGTAGGCTGGTGCCTTTCTTTTTAGAGGTGAAGACCTTCATACAAGATGATTTCGAAAACACTTCTACTTTCTCCACCTTGATCCAGAGCATGCAGGATTCCTTAGTTGCTTGGAGAAAATATTGTGCAAGGCATGAGCAGTCTGTTACAGTATTGGAGTTCCAGCTTGATTGCATTCCACCCATTTCAGTTCAGGAGGTTGAGGTTGTACTTGGCAGGTTCATTGAGTTTGCAGCCAGAGAGAAGGAGAACGGGAATGCACTACTGGACGATGATCTTCTAGAAGATTGATTATGGGCATTAATTGCCTTTACTATTTTGGGAGTGAGTGGGAATCTTTGCTCATTTATTGCACCACTCCCCATTCTGGTAGTTTATAGGGTTAGGGCTGAGGTGGCTTAATCTTAGCCACTCTTTTGATTGTAATCTTAGCCGTCCATTGGACTGGGCTACCTATAAAAGGGGGAGTCCCCCTCATTTGTAACCCATTAGATTAGAATTAGACATTAGACTAGAGATTGGAGATTAGAGTAGAGGCTAGAGCAGAGAGGCATTCTGTTTGATAGCCTAGAATAGTGTGGAGAAGAAGGAAAGTTTTCCCTTTGAAACATTTTGTGGAGATTGTTGTGTAAAAATTTCATGATAATAGATCTTTTCATTGATGGTGGAATTCGTCTTTGTCATGGATAGCTAGTAAGGTCTCCTCATCCTTTCGGATCCAAATAGCACAACGTAGCATAATTTTCATCTCATGCAAGTAGTTTACTTTGATGTGTGGTGTTTTATTGAGGTAGCTTCATTTCACTCCATACCACTGGCAGCTTGTTGATGACAAGTTCGCCTTGCGTGGTCTACTGGAAATTATCTTGAGTTTAACTTCGATTGTGATTTGTATACTTATATGCGTTGTCCTGATGGTATATGTATGCTAAATTGTAATCTGAATATCTTTTGCTATCCCTTTGAAGATTGCACTAATTTTGCTGAAGCTTTCCGACGTGAGGCTAGGTGAAATTCGGTCGAAGTCTGCTGAAATCGAGCTCCACATATCTTGCATTTAGAATAGAATATAAGTTTCTTAGGCCCTACACTCATTTACTTTCCGCATATTTCTGGTTAGCTTTAGGAAAATGTATTTATTTCCCAACCATTCGCATTATACAAGTCCCTTCAAATCATCCATTTACTGTTAACTGCAAGAATCCTGAACAATTGTGTAAGTCCCCTCGTGAAAACAGCAATTCACATCAAACCAACTAAGGGTATTCTATGTATTTCGGAACCTTGGAGTTGAACGTTTGAACTTTCTTGCAATCTTAGTGCACGAAATACTTTGATCAAGAGAGAATGGAATAGCCTTCAGACAATTTCGTTCTGCTGATTGGTGTGGTCATAAAAATCACATCAACAATCTCCTGCAGCTAAAACATCAACACCTATTGAAATTAAATTTCTACTCAGCTTTGGAATGTGCCTTACCTCCTATAGTAGTTATTGATTTCCATTTTGCAATTTAATTTTGATTCTTCCCTTTCCAACAATCTATCAGGGTTCATCATCTCCTAAATACACCAGCCCAAAATCTCCTTAGACATAATCAAGAAAATAGTTTCTATGGGGCGTAGCATGAAATGAGGCCTTTGAATCTAATACCCACAAATCATCAGCATTATCTAAGGAAAAAAAAAAAGCATCTGTAGGTTTACTTACAACATTAGCTTCTTTGTTGCCATATTGTTGTTTGTCTCCTTTTCTCTTCTGAGACCACCAATCTTTCTTCAAGTGACCTGGTTTTCCATAGTACCAACACTCTTTCCTTCCTCTGGATTGAGATCTTCTATTATTCGATCTCCCTCGTGATTTCCGACGACCTCCAAAACTTCTTCCTCTCTCTTTTGATCTTCCCCTGTTTTCTACATTCAAAACATTACTTGATGTTGAAGTTTCACTTGTGCTTTTCCTTCGAATCTCCTCGCTTAGAATCACACCAACAACATCATCAAATTTCAATATATTTGAACCAAAGACAAAGTTACTTACAACTATAACTAAGCTATTCCAGCTTTCTTGCAAAGAGCATAAAACTAAGAGAGCTCTAACTTCTTCATCAAAACTAACATTAACAAAAGTTAGTTGACTGGTAACTGTATTAAATTCATTTATATGATCTACATCAGAACTTCATTCAACCATTTTCATATTAAATAACTGTTTCATCAAGAATATCTTATTCGAAGTTGAGGGCTTTTTATACAATTTTGCTAATGTTTGCGTCAAATCATCTGTTGTCTTTGCTTTAGACATATTAAATGCCATAGATGGTGCTAGGCAGAACCGAATACTTCCCAGTGCCTTTCTATCTAAAGTTTCCCATTCTTCATCTGTCATTGTTGAAGTTTCTTTGTTTTCCCTTGCAATTGCCACCAAAAATCTTTTTGATAATGTAAGGATCCAACCCAAAACAGTTTCACAAAATAACAATAATCAACTCATGATCTCATAAACATGGAATAAAAATGATAGAACTTCATTAAGTAATAAATATCACAACATATCCTCATATGTGTAGTGCATAATCTAGGTAAAAGCACATAATATATTATAAGCTTTGTCTTTTATGCCATCTAAATGTACAATTTGTAAGTACAATACAAATAATGATACAATAATAATGTGAGGACATACAATATAGTCTTTGACTGCCATTGACTCTCATAGTTATCCACAAGTCAAGAGATGAGAACATGGCTCAAGCGCTTTTTTGCCCAACCACGAAGTTATCCACAATATAGTTTGCTGGAAGTAATTTTCACCAATGCACCTTTTCTGTTTTGTCATTCATTTTTCAGATGGTCTTGCATATCTTGCAAGGCATCATGGTGTCTTGATTTCTTTTCCTGTTTAATTTTGTTATTTTTGTCTATCAAAGGGTGTTGGATTTTCTGTTCTTTTATGTACATGCTGAATCACACGTACATTGCCTATTCCAGTACTCCTACATTTAACATTTGTTGATCTCTGAGATCGATAGAGACAGAATGTTTGGATGTGGGAAGATCTCCATTATGTAAACTATTAAGGTACAGGATCTACAATAAATGTAGGTGCACCATGTGAGTGCCCAATAGAGCTTTGTCAAGCATCAAAACTGAATGTTCATAGGGTAGGCAAAATTTAATCAAGCCTCTGTCCATCCTTTTGTACTTCTTCTCATGGAATATTTGTCTTTGTTAATCCAATGATGGAAAGTCTTAAAGATGGAAAGTCTTAAAAATGGAACAAGCATCCACATATAATGCAAGCGGATTTTGAGCTGATCATGGAGCTTATGGAGGGTAATTGACTTTAGAGCATGCTTAAATTTTGTATACTAGAGCATACATAAATTGATGTGTCTGTTAAAGCTGAGGTTTTATTGGAAACTAGTGGTAGAAAGAAGGTTTAGTGATCTGTTGGTGTTTGCTTATACAAGATAGTTTCTGGGTTGCATGTCGAATTCGGTCCTTGATAAATTTGATATACTCTTAACAAAAAATTGGTTAATTGTTTAGAATATGGAAACAGAACTGCTCCTTGTGAACCGACTGAGTTCATGTAAATACTAATTACTGAACAGTGACATCTTGATTCCGTGCGGAAACTTCATTATTGTATCTATGAAGAAGGGAAAAAAGCATATGCTTTTTGGAGTTTTGTTGTTTGTTTGTTTCACATGTTAGTAGATGCTTTTGACAAATTTTCTTGCATTTAAGGAATGATCATAAGAAACAATGCAAGTTGGTTTTCCTAGTTATCAAAGCATGAGATCATATTTGCAAGTGATAAAAATGATTATAAATGACGTGATTTTCTTCCTTTCCTTGACAGGCAAAATACTTGCAAGAATTTGGCCTTAGCAATACAGATCTGGGAAGGTTAATAGCAATAAGGCCTCGTCTGCTTGCCTGTAATATTGAGGAAGGATGGAAACCTCTTGTCAAGTATTTGTACTATCTAGGCGTTCAGCGATCTGGAATGAGGAGATTAATTATAAAAGAACCATCCATTTTCTGCCTTAATCTCACAGAAAATATTGCTCCCAAGGTATTGGTTTTGAGGTCATATGAGTTTGGCAGTTGTTTTTAGACTTTGGGCTATCAGTATCATGCATTACCAATAAATAGTTCTGGTTGCAATTTTGGGGCTGAAATGCAAGTTGTATTTTTTGAATGGAAATTTGTGTAAATAGTCATGCAAAGAAATGCTAGTGTTTATTGTTCATGCTTTCTGAATGATCATAAGCTTTAAACTCTAGCAAAGAGAATCATGTGATCATATGTTTTATACACATTTTGATATAGAGTTTTAGATGTAAGAATGCAACCACATATGAATATATAGTGAAGGATGGAATTTGACAGTTTTGGTTATCTTATCATTTTTGAAGGTGCGATTTTTGCGTGCAATTGGAGTTAATGATGAAGCTATTGGGGAAGTTCTGGTTAAATTTCCAAAACTATTAACATACAGTCTCTATAAGAAAACTCGACCAGTGGTTAGTGCTTATCTTCCTTTCCTATTTCTGTTGAGCCATCCTTTTATGTTTGAAAGTATGGATTTTTCATGACTAAATTCTAAAGTTCATTAAATTTGTACCAGGTTTGATAGTAGATTCTTCATAGTCAGGTCCTCAGATGTTGCATTGTTGATATTTTTATTTCTACTAATGTGTCAGCGATGGCATCAAAGTGTGTTGTCAGATATTTCTATTGTATAGCAGATGTAATTGGATGTTTCTTCAAATTTTTTTCCCCATCTGAAATTGCATTCTTTTTGGGATCACCTTGTTACACATGCACTGGACTTTGTTTGAACCACGCTGGATTTATTATCATGATAGGAATGCTGTAGTTTTAGGTAAAAAGTTCACTAATGGGATTATTCAGTGCTGAAATCTCAGATCCATAATAGTCTTTTCTCCTTCCCAAACAAACTTAGTTTTGGTGGAAGCCAGCTCTTTAGCAACAAAATATTATTGATTGGAAAGTAACACTTATATGGCTATGGATAGTAGAACCATGCATAAACTAATGAGGATGCACATAAATAATGTGATGAAACATTTTCCTCCCTTTGCAACTAAGTTTTGGTTGGCAAGTGTGACATTTTTAGCGGATTTACTGGTAAAGGGATTGGGTTTTGTGGAGGTTGGATATGTTTTGGGTGCATCCATACAAAACACACACACACACACACACACACAAGCCTAAAAATAGGAATTAAGCTCAAATAACCACATAACATGCATAGAATAAACAAAACAACCATAAAGTTTAAGAATACTACTTTGATGTCAATTAGTCAAACTCAAATGTTATGATAGATATTTATTATTCAATAATCAAATAATAAAACCATTCATTGTCACATTGCTCTTCAAAAAGAGCATCATCATCATCAATGACATTCAATGATGGAGCTAGATTAGGAAAACCACTACGAGTGGCGCTAGCACTTAAACTTTGCTGACTATTTGACTCCTCTAAAAATAAAGATTTTTGAGTAGCAGTAACATCCAAGTCAGGCTTCCTCTAGCTCTACATCCCACAACTTTATTATCACTTACTTGTAGTTAGTTTGCTTGTGTTAAAGAAGGCATAAGTTGGAATGCATGTAAACCAACTCCTTTGCTTTTTCTAATGCCAATTGGTTGTGCTTTTTGAGTGGATGGAGTGTGTACTCCAATTCCACTTGGATGAAGGTGGAATGGGAACCTATTGAGGTAAACTTAGAGTTTTTAGAGTTAATAAATTATGAATCAAACTTCTAACTAGAAAAGAATATTTTGAAAAGGAAAATTCCAAATTTAGAGGATATTAGTTAAAAAGCTTACTTGTGATAAAATTTTGATTGTAAGAGGCTATAGGTGTTTGAATGTTTGGCCATGAAGGTACCACTAAGAGTGAGCATCCTTCATATACTTCTTAGAAAGAGTGGAAACAATTTGTGGAGGCTACAAAAATTAGCAAAGTCACCAATGGCCACATGCAATGCTCTTAACGTATGTTATCGGGTCCCTCTATTTTGCTCTCCGTACTTGTGTGGATCCAAATCCCTTACTGGTCTGCCCCTAGGTATGCCTAGGGTATCGCTTAAGTGCGCCAAGTTCTTTGTAGGCACCCAAGCGATACCCTAGGTGTACCTAGGGGTGGACCTGGGAGAACCTCAACATACTTGTGGCCCATGGGGCTTAAAAAACATTTTAAAACATTAAAAAGGATTTTTTTTTAAACAAAACACTTCCCAATGTCATTGGTCGCTCTAAAGTGAGGGTTTTAATAAGTTTGCAACTCATTTGACAAACACAAAAGGGCCAAAAATTGTATTTTTTTCCTCCAAGCTGCCATTGCAGGGTTTTGAAAGTTGGTTCATTTCTTTTCGAAGGTGAGGGCTATGGGGGAGTTGAACCTACACCAATAGGTTAGAAATAGCTGCACAAAGAAGATTTAACCATCAAAGGTGAGTAAATCTTTTATGTTTTTCCAAGGTTACCCCAAGTTTCCGGGATGGGGACGGCAGGGGACGGTGGGACGAGTCCCCAAGTTTCCAATTTTTGAGGCCAAAATTAGGGACGACAGGGGACGGCTATATAAAAATATAGGGAAAATTTAAAAAATATAGGGAAATTTTAAATATTCAATAGATAACATGAATAAGGCATGCATAATACACATTATAGAACATTAACATATAACATTTGTGTTCAACATTATGCCAATACTCAATAGAGTCAATAGCATTTCAAAATTAACATACAGTGAATCATGAAACAACCTCCAAGTTATAATTTATAAACTTATATCAAAATGCCCAAAGGCTACATTGCTGCCATATAGTTTTAAAGTTTTAGTTTGCTATGAAAATCAAAATACAATATCGTATGTCAATAATGAATACAAATTTACAAAATAAACAAAGAGCACTGCTGCCCCTAATCATCTCTCATAACTGCATCAAAATCAGAGTCATCCTCTGAGTCACTGCCACCGTAATGCTCCTCCTCAGCCAATGGGACCCCAACCAAGCCCTCAGCTGTCTCCTCCTCATCTATCTGAGCCGCGTCCTCGGGATCAATATCCCACCATAGAGCTGGAGTCTGTCGATACTCTGGAGTCTGTCGATCCTGAAGCCGAAGAGCACTATGAATGGCCACTAGCTTCTCTGCTCATCTAGAGGTAAGTCTATTCCTCTTGACAGAGTGGATAAAGCTATACGTGGACCAATTCCTCTCTACAGCAGAGGAACTAGCAACCTGTGCAAGAAGGCGAGTGGCAAGTATCTTCAACTGCGGTGTATCTCTCCCATGATAGGTCCACCATCCAATAGGGTTCCCTTGAGCTAATATAGCTCTATCCAACCTCGCCTGTGGTTTGCTCAAGTTTGGGCCATTAAGATTAGCAAAATATGAAATTGTGACCGAAGTAGTGAAGCTTGCTTGGCTGGATAAATCTTTTCAATGGCCCGTGTGAACCCATCTAAAACCTCAGCATCATCATATGGAGGCACCCTACCATCCCTTGGTGCATACCATTTTGGATTTAGAGCAAAGGCAGCCATATGAAGCGGGGTGTTCATTGTATTCCACCTCCGCGTCACAATGGGCCTAATGTGTTGCTCATATAAATCCAAAGTGGGGTCCTTTGCCAAAATAATTTGACTAATCTTCCCAAGCATAGTGTCAAATGTCTCATATATCTCTCCAAGACTAGGAGAGTCTGTATCAGCATATCTAATGACATCTACAATGGGCGAGATAAAGGAGCAAATATATTTGCAAAATGCAAACAAAAAGTTCAAAATAATTAGTTGACAAGTTATTTGACATGTTAGAAACTTCAAAAGTTGGAACATTGGACAATAAAATTAAAATATTAAAATCAGAAATTTAATATGAAAATCAGCCATCTAATATGTCTTACCTCACATTGGCCCACCAATCATCATCGAGGATCTTTTGTTTGATGCTCTTTCTTTGAGTAGAACTTGCATTAGGCTATCTAGTCCACTCAGCATTGACCATCATCAGTTGTAGAGGCTCATGCACCTCAATCATCCTCTCCAATAGGATGAAGTATGTGGCATATCTACATTCATTAATTCAATGATTTATTAAAAAATAAAAATTTAAAACAAAATCAGATTATGAATACAAATTGAAAGTAAAACAAAATGAAGTAAATGGCATACCTTGTATCAACAGGTTTGAGAAACTCTTTCTTTGAAAATGTCCTGAAAAGAGCAAGTGAGGTGTGGTGGTTGCAAATGAACATCTGAATTTCTCTAGCTTCTGCCACTGTTTTCTTCACCCAATCCATCTTCCCTATGTCTTTCAATGCATGAACACAACATGGGGTCTAAAATATGTGCCTGTAAGTACCCTCCACCATCAACCCAGCCGATTTGCACACACGTGCTGAATCGGTGATCACCTGCACCACATTTGCAGCCCCAACCTCCTCTATGGCATCTCTCAAAATAGAAAATTGGAAGTCAGCATCCTTATGTCTCCTTGAACAATCTACAACTCTAAGAAAATAAGAACCAGCAGGGCATGTGACTATGAGATTGATGAGTGGCCGACGTCTACAATCAGTCCACCCATCCATCACTATAGAGCACCCCGTCCTCATCCATGTTTGCCTCATCTCCTCCATTAACACATTAACTTTGGAGTACTCTTTGTCTAGGAGGGTGGTGCGTAGCTTATGATCTCCAGGGGGTACAAATGAAGGACCAACAGTGACTAAGTCTTTCACCATTTGTTTGAAATAAGAGGAACGGGCCACATGAAATGGAATGGCATGGGCAAAAAAGAATTTGGCAATGGAGGATTCAGAGGTTTCTCGTGCTTGGTTTTGAAACATGGACTCAACTGAGGCTGCCTTATCACCACCAATCACCTTCCTCTTTCCTCTTAAGATAACACTACTACCAACCGTGGAAGGACTAGGAATAGGAGTAGGCATAGATGATTGTGAACTTGGGAAAGAAGGAGACCCACCTTGAACCCCACCATCACACTCCATTTGAATTGTTTGGCACTCTATAAATAGTGCATCTGTCAATGCAGGACACACTCTAACTCCATGGCCCACCTCACCCAAAAAATGAGACCTAACTCTAGTGTAGCTGCCCCTAAACTCCTTTTCACAAACATGGCACAACCAAACCCTACTCCCCCCTGAATTTTTTTGTCTTTCACCCATGGCTGTCACAAATTGAAGGAATGGTTTTTTTTTGTCTATTGGGTGTTTTGCATAGTCCTTCATAGCTTTGGTATTGGTTGATGAATGATGGTGTTGGGTAGGGGTTATTTGCTCTCTAGTTTGCCTTCTAACTTGCATTTCAACTTCACTATCACTCCCACCCTCACTGTTGCTCATGTTTTTTGTTTTTAGAATGCAAGTTTTGACTGAAAATGAAAATAAAAATAAAAATCAGACTATGTATACTTCATATTTTGCAAAAAAATGAAAAAATAAGAATAGTGAAAGAAAATGCATACCTTTTTGATGGATTTGCACTCCCAACAACAATATTTCAATCTCCTCTCCTCTCAAACAGCTGCTCCTTCTCCTTCAATGGCTGCAATTTTTTTTCTTCTCAAACCCTTGGCTCCTTACACAAACAAAATGAAAATAATGAAGTTTTAGAGGCCTTTTTTCATTCATAAAAGAGTGCAAACTAGTAGGGCCCACACATGCCACGTAGGCAGGGCATTTTTTCAAACTTTATGTTTTTTTTTAATGTTTATGTGCTTTAACACGCGGGGGACGGCCGGCCGTCCCCGGGACGGTCGAGGGACGGCTCAGTCGTCCGCTTGCCGTCCCTGGGACTGTTAGCCGTCCCTCTTTAGGGATAAGGCGTCCCCCCGTCCCCAGGACATTTCTCGAGTTTTGGCGAAAAAGGGGGACGGTCCCCACCCATCCCTGCATCCCACGGTACGGGGCGTCCGAGCAGGGGCCGAGGGGATTTTATTGGGGGGATCGAGGTAACCACGTTTTTTCAAGTTTTCAATAGTTTTTGAAGATTTTTCAAGTTAAAAAAAATAATCAAGTATTTAATTTTTTTTTTTGGTTTGAATATTTTTTTGAACTTTTTATGCATAAGGGATTATAATGTTGATTTTTTTTTTAAAGTTTCAATTGTAGTATTGTTAATTTGTAATGCTTTTTTTATTTTAGGTTCATACAAAATGGCTGATAGTTCTAGTTCAATTGCCCCAAATGTAGAGAGTTCATTTAAATTTGATGCATCATCACCGCCAATGATTCAACAACTGCCTGGTGGTGGGGGTTATCTTTGGCTTTGTAGCCAATGCGGAAAAGAATATGTAATGTCCCATTTTCAAAATTGACAATTAACCATACATTTGATAATACAAATCCTAAAGCTAAAGAAACATGAATCCATTATTCAAGACTTGTACATTGATGTGATGTCAGATGGAGGCCTTTCAAGGTTACCTACAGTTGTGACTACTCTAAGTATGATAAATGCCATGATGGAAAAGCCTATGCCATGATATGGAAAGTATCATATATACATAATCATACGAAGAGGTGGAGACATTTATGGCACAAGCCATTACACTAATGTAAAGAGGGCAACAAAGACTATATTCCTTTATAGCAGCAATTGCCTTTGGACAGAGAAAGAAAAATACAATTGCCATGTTAAGGGGTCAGTGTGTAATAAGGAGAGCCGCAACTTAATGAGTGTGAGATGCACCAATTAAAATACAGTGCTTTATTATTGAAGAATTAAATAAGACAAAATATAATATCTGCAGCATATAAGACAAAATAACATATGGGACAAAAATCAGAAAAGGACAAAAACTGGAAGAGGTGCGATTCTATATCCAAGGGTTTGCATAAAAGACAAAATGTAAATAAGACAAAAACTGCTGAGATGTGAATAAGACAAAATTAAAAACCACAGCCAAGAAAAGTGACGATTATAATTACCTAACCACAGAAACTAAAGGCAGCGATACTTCATGAGGAGGTGCGATTTAAATAGTGAATATATGTATGACTAAAAGGCAATGAGTATGATTGACTAAGGATGGCGATTAAGTTGAAAGGTCAAACAAATAATAAAAAAAAGTCACACCTGTTTGAAGAGTCATCACCTTTCAAGAAAAGGTGCTTCTAATCACACAGATATAGGGATGTAAAAGAACAAAGAAAATTGTGGAAAGAGGATATTGAATTATGGAATAGTTTTATGCAGTTATTTACATTTATTTGTAGCAGGTCTGAAATGCTCTTTGAGAGCTAATGAACGACCACTACATGGATGCATGGATTACAAATGATTATTCAGATACAACAACCTTATTTATTGCATGCACATAAGTCTATATTCAGAAATAGCAATCTAAATGAAAGAGGTATAACCTCTCACATATTCAAGCATGATTTTAAAGCCTTAATCAGAGATAGCTATTATATCTATATTCAAATCACCATTTGCATCAGATTCCTTATTTTGATTTTATTTAATTAATAATTCTGGAACTACAATTAAGGTTAATGATATTGAATGACAATTCGTGTCAATTCAATAATGAGTAATCGGAAAAATGCATGATCTGGAGCCCGGGTCATTACAGTGGTATTAGAGCTAGCGAACCTGCCAGCCTTGGATGAATACCAATTTTTTTTTTATTAAGCGTGTCCATAAAAGATATCAAACCAACAAATTCAAGGCATATGATACCTACCTTTCTACCTAGGAGCGAGCTGCAAACAAGCCATGAGCCAACATGGATGGAACTCCAAGAACAATTCCGCTTGGTTGGATGGAGAACTTCAAACATATATGTCCTTAAAGGACTACATGGACTTGAGAATGAGGCATCTACCAAATAAGGGAAAGGGGAATACCAATTATGAAATTAACGACAACGTACCAAATGCAAGTAATAAGTTGATAAAGAGAACACCCTTAGATGAATTCCTCAGAAGAGAAAACCACCTTGCAAGTAAAACTAATAAGGAATGCTATGAGGAAAAATCTGATCATGCTAAAGATGAGATTGATGAGCTTAGGAAGGAGAACCAAAAACTTGAGCTACTACTTCAAGAATCAAACAAATCTAATGTGGAGTTAAAACAAGGCCTTGAAGAATGTGAGAAGACAATTGTTGATCTTAATAACAAGTTTCAAGAAGAGTGTAGATTGAGGATCCAAGTACAAGACAATTCCAAGAACGTGATCAATGATTTGAAGGATCAAATAAAGGAAGCAGAGATAACAATCCTTAATTTGAAGATTCAAGTTAAAGGAGAGAAAAGAATTCAAGGGCAGGTAAAAATCCAGTTGAATGAAAAGGAAACGAGTTGTGAAAGATTAGAGGGTGAAATTGTTTCTATGAAAAAAGAATTGGAACAAACAACCGTCAAGCTAAACACAAGTCTCAAGTTTGAGAAGAGCACCGAAATCTTAGATGATCTCATCAGTGGGCAAAGGCCATCATCAAACAAAACAGGAGTTGGCTATAAGGAAATCGAACATTCATGGAAGATTCCAAAGAAAATCCTAAGAAGACAAATAAGGGAAAAGTAAAAAGCCTCGAAGAAACTTTCATAAGCTCTATTGAGAATGAAGGTAACAAGGAGACAAAATATTCTCCTAAAGATTACAAAGACAATCTCAAGGAATCCTCTCCTTTGAGACAAGTGCATACACACAAGTTCACAAGTACCTTTAATGGTTATTGCTACTCATGCAATCGCTTTGGACATAAGGCGAGAGTGCAAAACACAAATAAGATACAATGATAGTTGGAACAAAAATAGAAGATCTTATGTGTTCCCAAGAAGGAACTATAACTCCTTTGTCCCTTTTGTGAACTATAGTGTTGTATGCTACAAATGCAACAACTATGGACATATTGCACGACATTGTAGAAGTGACTTTGTGAAACCACCTAAGCAACACAAGATGAGAGATACCATTACCAAACAAAAAGGGAGAAAGCCTATAAAAGTTTGGAGGAGAAAACAAGAATGAGACAATAAGAAGGATAAATCTATGATAGTGCAAACTCCATTGCATACACAAGAGATACCTCCTAGTCCTTAGGGATAAGCACAATGTCAAGAGGAGCTAAGTGTGACATAATTTATCAGCCCCAAGGAGAACACAAATTTTAAGATGAAGTATCACAAGACGTGAAGGGAAGAATCCATTTGTCCAATAGATTGGTACTAAGGGAAAGTAATGAATGGGTATAATTGTTGGATATGTTCAAGATACTAAACTGTGAAAGATTGCACACCTTCAATTCATGCACATTAAGCTGACATTTACAAGTGTCTCCATGAGATTTAAGACTTGGGAAAGTGAGAGATGATGCTATACAGGGAGTAGAACAAAGGAAATCTAAGATTCTTGAACTTAAGAATTCCCTGGACAAATATAATTGGAAATAAATGATAAGGAACAGTCAATAGCAGATCTAAGTGCAGAGGAACAGAATCAGCCGAGTGGACACATGAAAGTCCTATCTAAAAAGGTATACTAGCTTTGTAAAGAACTTGTTAAAGAAACATCTACATCTCCTAACCTGAAAGTCACTCCCGAAGAGAAAAAAAAAAGCAGTTGCAAGGTTACATAAAGGTATTCAAGACATTGGATCAGCTGAATATCTTTATGTAACCTTACAGAAGTGAATACATAAGGGTTGATGTGGGATCAGCTGACAAATAAGCCTACGGAAGTGAAATTTATCTTCCTATTAGAGAAAGAGAAGATATTGTTGATAGGGGAAGTTGGATGATTATGTGCAAATCCACATTAAAGGGATTCCCATCGACGTATGAGGCCATTGATGTCAAGAGGAGCTTATAACGAAACCTTGAAACATGAATATAATAATCTAGGGAATGTTTGAAGCTCATAAGAAGTTTTTATTTGCAAAGATCTGGTTGTTAGCTGCACAAATTGAGATATAAAGGCTGCTAGACAGATGTTGGGCAATACAATTTGGTACATCACCCAAGACAAGATATTCTAAATGTACATTGATATAGAACTACAACTTGGAAATCTAGATAGATGCAGAGGTTGGAGGTATGAATTAAGGGTAGCTAAAGATGACATTATTGTTCAACCCTATGGAGGTGACAATTCAAGAGATGAAGATATAATATTAGTGTAAAGAAACAGATCACATATATACCAGCATGTGAGCAGCAGAACTTGAGAATTTATTTGCAGATATTTATGAAGAAATTGTGGGCAAATTAAGGGAGAATTTAAAACAAACTTTATAGCAGATTAAGAGCAGATTGGTCTTGAGAAGAAGAATAGAATGCAGATTTGTACATATGTGATCACAGACAGGAGCAACATTCTTAAGGTGGAATCTTGAAACCGGATTGCTTGAGGACAAGCAATTTTAGGACGGGAGGACTTGTAATGTCCCATTTTCAAAATTGACAATTAACAATACATTTGATAATACAAATCCTAAAGCTAAAGAAACATGAATACATTATTCAAGACTTGTACATTGATGTGATGTCAGATGGAGGCCTTTCAAGATTACCTACAGTTATGACTACTCTTAAGTAAGATAAATGCCATGATGGAAAAGCCTATGCCATGATATGGAAAGTATCATATATACATAATCATATGAAGAGGTGGAGACATTTATGGCACAAGCCATTACACTATTGTAAAGAGGGCAACAAAGACTATATTCCTTTATAGTTTATAGCAGCAATTGCCTTTGGACAGAGAAAGAAAAATACAATTACCATGTTAAGGGGTCGGTGTGTAATAAGGAGAGCCGCAACTTAATGAGTGTGAGATGCAGCAATTAAAATACAGTGCTTTATTATTGAAGAATCAAATAAGACAAAATATAATATCTGCAGCATATAAGACAAAATAACATATGGGACAAAAATCAGAAAAAGACAAAAATCAGAAGAGGTGCGATTCTATATCCAAGGGTTTGCATAAAAGACAAAATGTAAATAAGACAAAAACTGCCGAGATGTGAATAAGACAAAATTAAAAACCACAGCCAAGAGAAGTGACGATAATTATCTAACCACAGAAACTAAAGGCAGCAATACTTCATGAGGAGGTGCGATTTAAATAGTGAATATATGTATGACTAAAAGGTAATGAGTCTGATTGACTAAGGATGGCGATTAAGTTGAAAGGTCAAACAAATAATAAAAAAAAGTCACACCTGTTTGAAGAGTCATCACCTTTCAAGAAAAGATGCTTCTAATCACACGGATATAGGGATATAAAAGAACAAAGAAAATTGTGGAAAGAGGATATTGAATTATGGAATAGTTTTATGCAGTTATTTACATTTATTTTTAGCAGGTCTGAAATGCTCTTTGAGAGCTAATGAACGACCACTACATGGATGCATGGATTACAAATGATTATTCAGATACAACAACCTTATTTATTGCATGCACATAAGTCTATATTCAGAAATAGCAATCTAAATGAAAGAGGTATAACCTCTCACATATTCAAGCATGATTTTAAAGCCTTAATCAGAGATAGCTATTATATCTATATTCAAATCACCATTTGAATCAGATTTCATTATTTTGATTTTATTTAATTAATAATTCTGGAACTACAATTAAGGTTAATGATATTGAATGACAATTTGTGTCAATTCAATAATGAGTAGTTGGAAAAACGCATGATCCGGAGCCCGGGTCATTATAGAAGATAAGTGTAATGCCCCCTTTTGAGGTTGCCCTAAATCTTGCCCTAGAATCACAAGCTTAATGTGGTTAGGGTTATAACTTACCACTTAAATGCTTCAACAAGATAAATCTTTGTTTTAGGTCCCACAATCATGTTAGATAATATTGGAAATACAATTCATGTGATTAGAACATAATAAATGCCTTATCTATTTAAAATACATAACTATTGTAAGACTATCTAAACTGCCAATATCCATGATGCATAGTGGAAGTTTTAATCACAATAGGACTTGGATGAGAAGCATGATAAGTCCGCTTGAAGCTATCCATCTAAGCCCAAGAGCACGAGCATTCGACCAAGACAACCCACCCCTTGGCCCCAAGCAGTAGGAACGTCCAAACCAAGACAATTCCACCCTTGAGGTGGGCTACTTAGTGGATACACTTGTATCTGCTTTTCCTATCCATGCTGTCTTGTTCATCCCTTGTATGATTGTAATTCCTTGAATCCATCCTAACAACCAATCATAGTTTGGCTTGATAGGAAAGTCTTGAAAGGGGTGCCTATAAACTATTCAACCCATTTGAGCCCAAGAGTACGAGAGTTCAACCAACACAACCCACCCCTTGGTCCCAAGTGGCAGGAACGTCCGAACCAAGACAATTCCACCCTTGTGGTGGGCTACTTAGCATAGGGGAACCTGTAGATTGCATCCTCCTAACTTGCTTCCTTCAACTTTACATTTGATTGATCATAGGATAAGGACATACATAAATACATATATACAATCTATTCATTTAAAGTGTAACACAACGAATAAGAATCTATTATCCACATTTATATTAAAGAAGCATAAGTACTTATAAGACTCAATAATTGCTGCAAGCATCATTATTGCATAATCGAATATAATACACACACACACACATATATATATTCATTTATTGATAATTATATTATCTCTTTTCAACCTGTTATTTATTTCTTTAAGATCTGTATATATCTCTTGTTCTGCATATATTCTCTGCTGTGTATATCAATTACTGATTATATCTGTAGTTGCTGCTTTCCCTGTATGCAGATTTATTTCTTCTGTTTTTGTCTTTTTATAGCTGCTTAAAACTCCCCTTCTATTCCTTGAAGATCCCCCTCTTTATGTTCCCTTTATACCTTGTGTGGAGGGAGATGACTTCATGGAGAGTGATGTCCCTTTGTTAGCATCCTTTTTAGACAGATGCGATTGCTTAATCCCATAGTTCCACGGGGACGCGTCCCCCCCAAAAAACATGGAGTTTCCGGGACGGGGACGTTTCCGAGACGGGGAGACGCCTGGGAAACGTCCCTCCGCCGTCCCCCCGCCGTCTCCAAGTCCCCCCGCCGTTTCCCTGACATGGCATTGTTTTAGAATGATATTTTGGTCATTTTTTATGTTGTGCGCCTGGGGTAAGAGCTGCCGTAAGAGCTTAGAGTCTGAGATTGAAGTGGACTGGACTTTGAGAGCAGGGTTTTGAAGTTTTCTGAATTTTCGGGCTTTTTCTACCACAGGTTAGCTTTTTCATTTATCATTTGTTTTATTTGTTTTTATTTTGTTTGTTCTTGGCTGGGGTTGAGAATCTTGGAAGCGGGCCTCGAGATGCAACTTGTCTGTGGGCTTTATGTAAAGCTTGCGGGGCTTCCAGCAAGCGCGGGTGACCCGCAGGCAGCCCAGCCTCCTTCGATTCACATTCCTGAGCGTAGCGGAACATTTAACCCGAGGAAAAAAGCGGCCCCGTAACACACCGTATTCGGTGAATTTAAAAACTAAAATAAAACTATAAATTATTAAATTTAAAAATCATTTAAATTTTATTATTTTATTATTTTTATGATTTATCATATTCATAATTTTGATTTATCATATTATTTAAATTTAAAATATTTATAGTTAACTTTACTTTTAGCTATTTCTAATAATTTTGATTTATCATATTATTTAAATTTAGCTATTTCTACTAAATAAATTATCAAGTACTATAACCTTCATTTTGGCAGCCCCAGCCACCCGTGGCCAGATCCCAGTCCCCCGTCCCCAAAATTGATTCCCCGTCCCCCCGTCCCCGTCCCCGAGACTCCATGGAACACTGTTAATCCATAACCATCGCTGCCTTTCTACATGGCATGGATTGCTGCCTGCCTTTTGATTGCTGCCTTTTTCCTAAATGCAATCATTCCATTATAATTAATAATGATTGCTGTTTGTTTTTGCCCCTTGTAAACTATTTAATCGCTGCATTCTACAGCATATATCTATTATCATATTTAGTATTTATGTATTATATGTTTCTTATTAAAATATATTTATTTTATATTAATTCTATATATATTTTAATATTTATATATTATAAGGACTATAATATATTTTTAATATTTAAATTGTTATTTATTTTATTTGTTTATTTGCATTTTAATGCTTTATACTTCGCAATTTTGGGGGAACGACAATAAATGTTATAGAATTAACATTGAAAGATTGCAAAAATAGACCATTGATAAATGTTATAGCATTGTCCCCTAAAGGGGCATTTTTTTGAAGGTAGTGGATTGTGAGAAGCAAATGAAAGATGCAACTTTCGTTGCCAGTATCCTCGTAGAATCAATTGAAATGGTGGGCCTTGAAAATGTTATCCAAGTCATAACAGACAACTCTAAAAATTGTAGGACAACTAGGTCTATAGTGGAGGGTACATATGGTCACATTTTTTGGACACCGTGTGTAGTCCACTCACTCAATTTTGTATTGCAAAAGATTGACACACAAATTGAGTGGGTCAAACAAATCTACAGAGGGCAAGGAGATCCAAATGTTTGTGACTAATCATCATATGTCACAAGGCACTTCGGGACCTTCTACAAGTTGGAGTTGTTGAAGGTGATTTACACTTTTTTTAAATATATATATTTTTAATTTTTTAATTTTTTTTAATGGTTGATATGTGACGTATTTTTTATACCATGTTAGGTTCCTGAAACTTGATTTGCGTCTTGTTGATGTGGTTTTTGTGACCATACCAAACAGCAGAACAAAATAGTTTTGGGGCTACTCCGTTCTCTCTTGATCAAAGTATTCCATGCGCTAAGATTGCGAGAAAGTTTGCATGTTCAACTCCAAGGTTCCTTAAGTGCGAATAGACCCAGTTTGGTTGATGTGTTTTGCTGTGTTCTTACGAGGGGACTTACGTAATTGTTCAGACTTCTCATAGTTAGCAGCTGATATGTAATTTGAAGGGAATTCCTACGTGTATGATTTGGCAATGTGGTTCCTTTCCTAAAACTAATCAGAAATGTACGGAAAGTAAAAAGGGGGTAAGGCCTAAGAAACTAACATTCTATTCTAAATGCAGGATATGTGGAGCTTTGTTTCAATAGACTTCAACCGGATTTCACCTAGCCTCCGTCGGACAACCTCAGTAAAATCGGTGCAATCTTCAAGGGAAATAGCAAAAGATGTTCAAGTTATAATTTAACATACATACACCATCAGAACGACGCATATAAGTATGTAAACCACAACCGAAGTTAAACACAAAACAATCTCCACTCGACCACACAAGGCGAACTTATCATCAACAAGCCGCTAGTGGTATGGAATAAAGCGAAGCTATCTCAATAAAACACCACACACCAAAGTAAGCTACTTGCATGAATTTAAACTACTTGGATACGAAAGGAAAAAGAAACCTTGCTAGC
>VDFB02097504.1:0-11510 GCA_007258455.2 Sequoia sempervirens
TAAAGTTAATTCTCAACCTTGCCTCATGAGAATACGTAACAACCAATATAAAAAGAAGGGTGGTATAACATATATTGCAACTCCCACGTATGAACAAAAAGAACTGTTCTGGTCAAATAAAGCAACAACCCATTCAACAAAGTGAATGTTCACATTCCATGCTTCTCATAATTTTGATTTCTTATGCAACTAACTCTGGTTTATACCAGCCATGGAAAATTTCTACCGCTTTCTTTCTTCTAGCAAGGCGAGACTTTCTATGTGCTGCTGTATTCCTGTGCATGGCACCAACTCTGACAGCTTTATCAATAGCTGAATATGCTTCACTTATTAGCTTCTCAATTGGCAAGATATCCTCAGGACTAGCTGTTTTTGATTTTCTGAGTTTTTCTAGAGCTACTAGAACCTGTACATCAATGATTAATTATTAAATCAAATAGCTATAGCCATCTTACAAATTTGTACTGCAAACTGAAGCCAATTCAGGTATTTAGTTAATACTAGATAATTGAATCTAACAGAATTCAGAGAAAAAACACCTTTGTCATCTGATTCAGTTCGTGAGTCCATCAAAACCTAGAAAACTGTCATTCAATATATGCAATTATAAATCTTGAATCTGGTTGAAAATGGCCATTAAAACAATCCTGATAATATTGGTTAAATGATCAATTTAAGTTATCAGTTATCTTGGCTTTGCTAAATGGAAATTTGCTTTCAATTTTTTCTATAATTGTCCATACTTCATTAGGCTTAAGGAGACAAGTTTATCCTATTCTTATGTTCACCGTTTATTTTAGTATTTGGTCCTTTTTATCAAGTCAAGCCTTATCTATCAATGCCACTTTTCCAGTCCTGTGAAGCTCAGTTTTGTTGTTGACTACGAGCATCAAGCTCTGATATATTTGGTTTCCACTATCTTCTTATCATTCTCTGTTTATCTAGGTAAGTCTTCTGCCTTGTAATGCGCCCAGTAGTATAAGGTCACATATCAAAGCAAAATTTATAATAGTAATTCATATAAATTCTAAGATTTGATAATTATTAGACAAGTAGTTGGGAATTAACATGGCAAAGTGGCAAGGCAGCTTAACATGATTTTCAAAAATTTATACCAAATGAAGGGTTTGCTAGGTACAACCATAGAAAGATGTTAGTTTATAGACCTAGTTCATACATAATTCTCAGGGGTGCTTTAAAAAAATTCAAATTTTGAGTACAAGGGAGAAAACCTGGAAGGTTCGGGAAATTAAAATCTCTGTTAGAAATTGAATCTGTATCAGCATCAGCAAATGACTGACTAATATATGTAACCCGGATCAAACCATTCATGATACCAATCAATAAGAACACCCAGTCATACCCATCCCTGCAACCTCTATGTACTGCTTTACATAGATTGCTCAGGATTGCTCCTGTATAAAATAGGGAATGATTGTCTTCAATGCACACAGAGAATAATAGAAACAGATTCGAATTTCCATTCCATGTGTGTTACTATTTATATATAAATAAGTTCTATGTATTCAAGGAGAAAACATATGTGCATTTACAATGAAATCAAGTTCTGAAGATAACACACCAAACCTATACTTCTGCTGCAAAAAAAGAGTTGTGTAACAGCTTTTTTTTAATGGACGTTCATCAGCTCATAGAATTGGGGAATATCCTATGCCATTAAAAGTAGCAAGAAGATGACATAATAGATTATGAAGTCGTTAATATTTCTGTAAATAAGATGATCTAGGAACTGAGGAGCTTATGGGTGTTGTCTCTAATAACAGAAGCTCTTTATAGTTGGAAAACATTTAGATCGGTGCAGCTATGGAGAAAAACACTATTGCAGAGTAAATATCCTAAAATAATGTAACCTTAATTCAGACCATGAAAGAATTCTAAGCATAATTACAAGTATTGGTCTACTAGTTGTATTTCAGAAAAGCCTAAACGGAATTGTTATTAGTGGATCTTGTCTTTGCAATTGCCAATTATTAATCAAGCCATGCAACCTGAGAGATAGCACCATAGTCGTCAACGCTAAATGGTAGTGATATCCTAGAACTAGCCAACATGTTAATGTACATCAGTTTATACTGCTCTCAACTATGCTATCATGGACCTTCTAGAAGCCAAGAACTCAAACACACTATTATTCTTTATTTAATATGTCTCTCCAATGGGAAAATACTTAGTAGCTAAAGCAGGTGCAGCCATAGAGAAAAAACATGGCTTATGTGTTATTATTATAGTTACCTAGACACTCATACCCCAACCTTTTGTGCTCTCTGCTGTATCTATAAGTCTTCCAGAAACATCCCTTGAAATTGGTAAAGATTTTCTATTGAGGTTTCTCCGATATCTGATATAAATTTCACTTCAGTTTTACTAAAGTGTTAATAATAACTTAATATGTGGTTGACAAAAGCTAAAAGAACTAAATAAATAAAACTAAAAAACTTGAAACTTTCTATTCTTTGCGTAAAAATTTAGAAGTTCTATTGTAGCAGAAAACTTTCTTATCATATCCCAAAAAGGTAATAGTACGGAGAGAAACAATAACAATTACACTTGAGTTTTACTGAATTGTTGATATGTGGTTGACAAAAGCTAAAAGAACTAAATAAATAAAACTAAAATACTTGTACTTTCTATTCATTGGATAGAAATTTGTAAGTTCTATTGTAGCAGAAAATTTTCTTATTATATCCCAAGAAGGTAATTGTACAGAGAGAAACAAAAACAAGGCTGAAGATATGTACATGCATTGAAGTTTTATTAGCTGATTAAAGTATAGTCATCTCTGAGGACCCCCTATACCATGTTTTTAAACTAAGAGCATTCCCCTCCCAGCATTTGTCTACCTACTTTCAGGTGATTATGATTTAAAATTTGTTTTTATATATGATGAGGTTGATTATCAAAATCAATATAATTTCCAAGGCATTGAGACCAAGTGGTTAAAGCATTGAATTCTCATTGTGGACACCCAAGTTCAAATTATCAAAAAGACATCTAAGGCGGAATTCTAAGGGGTGATTTTTGATCTTCCACTGTTTGGCTTATAGTAGGAATTTCTAAGTTGTAATTTAAATGTCAATGCTCTTACAGAGCTAAGTATTGTATTGCTCATAAGGTGCTATACATTAGTTCAGTTGGCTTATATTCTCATTTGAGCTATATCAGTATACTATCAGAAATATTTAAAAAACCCAACATAATTAATCTTTGCTTTTGTTGATATCTATTTCCATACTTTAAATAATTATATTTTTTTTAATTTTGAAGCATTTTAGTATTTCACTACTTTACATTCTTTAAAGTTGCATATCCATTGTATGATTTATTTTCTCAAAATATAAATTATCTATGATTCTATATAAAATATCCATTCAATTTTTTTCCATCTCCATGTAATCGTCTCCAACTTTTCTTGAAAATGGCATACCCTTACCCATCCCAGTATTCCGTACCAGTACCAGTCCCCATCTCCAGATAACTATGGTTATTAAAGAATCTCTTATACTATGGCCAAATAAAGACTGAGGGCCATCATCTAATGCAGTCAATGATAGAATAATATCCCATAGGTCTGCAAACTGAAAGATGTTCAATCTAATGCACTCATTGATGGAATAGTATTCTACAGATTTGTATATTGACAGATGTCAATCCAATGCACTTGCAAATGTAATAATATCATATAGATCTGCAAACCAGATGATACCAATGAAGCATTTTGAAAGACTTCAAAAGCACTTAATCACAAGTAATTTCAAAATAAAAACTACGGTCCCTTATGAGATTGTTTTAGCTGAAGCTGGGGCCTTTCCAATGGAAATGGCAGCGTTAATTCGCTTATTAGGCTATTTGCAAAGAATAGAGAATATGGAAGAGCATCGTTGGCCCAAAATTGTGGTGGAAGAAGAATTAACTAGAAGGAAGAACACGTGGATGAAACAAAATGTCAAGTGGATGGGAAAATGGGGGATCAACATACAAGAGTGTCCAAGCAAAAAAGTCGAGATGAAAAGGTATGTAAAAGAGAAAGTCAAAAACACCATGTGGTTGAAGCAACTTGGCCGGAAGAGTGAGCACTATGTTCTGCATTTTAATCCTACTTGTGATCATGAACAAAAAATTTACATAGAGGCAGATATAAAATGGAAGGCTAAAATGCTGATAGCTCTAATGCTCAATTGAGAACTAGCTCGCATCGTTTGAGATGCGAAACAGGCAGATGGAAAATACCCAAAGAGGGGTGGTCGGATAGAATCTGTTGTTTCTGCACTTCGGGTTTAGTGGAGACAGAGTGGCACTACGTTATGGAGTGCCAAGCTTATGAGGACATCCGATATTGTTACTCAGATTTGTTAAAAGTCAAATCATTAGCGGCTTTGTTTGAAGAGGAAAAGATTGATAAAACAGCAAGTTACTTGACCAAAATTCACAGTAGAAGAAACAAAATCAGCAAAGAGATTGAAAACAACAGCAGGTAGTTTGGTGCAGCGGTTTTGTTGTTTTGGCAAAGGCGGTTTTCCGGTTTTTATCTCTTGGGTCCCATAGACTGGCTGGTCTCGCGGACGTAATTAAAATCATTCATTCATTCATTGATTTAATAAGAAAACAGATGCACTATTACCAAGTAAAAAAATAAATATACTCAAAAAAATGTAATTTAATATCATAGGGTGCACATCCTAGGCATAACTACAGGATATAGTCTAATTGTTAGGATTAAGGTTTCATATACCTTGCAATCCTATTTATTATTCATGTGTCTCCAACACTCTTGGAAAGTGTCCTTAAACACCTAGGGTGATATTGGATATTAATTTGTAAATAAGATTCTACTGGAATCTTGATATGGGTTGTCATATGCATTCATGAGAAAGGTGGAGCACACTGGTGACAGTTATGTTTGACAAATTGACCACTAATGCTATTACCCAGTTCTAGGCACTAGGATTGAAGAGTGGGAATCTTGTATGACAAGATGGGACCTGCATGAGTTGGCCTCTTCCTGTTGGAGCGCTTACTTTGGAAGTGTAGCCATCGGGGGTCATGTTGTTAAGACAGTTACATTTTCTATTCAGGGGCTTATCGATGGCGCCCATGAGAAGCCTTGTGAAGTATTTTATGTATTTACTATTCTCAGAAGATGCTTTCCCAAGGGGCATGGGTTTTTGCAAGATACCATGGTTTTGGTATCCATTGTTTTCCATAAATCATTTATGGTTTTATCCTCTCTCTTTGCCTATATATTGAGAGCATGAGCTAGTAGTTTAATGTATTGTCTTAAAGGTACATAGATGCCATCAGAGAGTGAAAAAAGATTGTTGCATTGTACTCATTTTTTGGAGATAATACAATCTTGGCCTCTTTTCCTTGGTGAAGTTTTTTCACGTTACATACTGTGTTATGTTGATGGTTTCATGTTGTTAGCTAATTTTCTTTGTTGCTGATTTTACATGATTATATCTCTATTTTGACATTCTACTATTAAAAAACAGATTTGCAGTTAAATTTCAGATTTCCATTTTATAATAGTTTGCCTTCATTTATAACACTAATAGTTGTACGTTGGAAAAACATAGAATATATTTTTGTTATTGGTGGATTTGTCTCTGTATAATAATTAATTATTAAGCCATACAATTTACAAGATGGAAGATAGCACCATATTCAAAAATGATAAACGGTATCTTAGAACTAGCTGGCATAGTATTTACTATTTGTACATCAGAATATACTGCTCTTAACCATTCATGGGCTTGCTAGCAACCTAAAACTCAAGTATCCTATTATTATTTTCTTAATAGTTATCTTGAACATGAAACTAGAATTATGCAATACTCTCAAAGAATAACAATGAATATCATATAAATATGCATATTAACTTTTAAGAAAATGCAAAATTGGAGGACATGACCTAATTACCTAATTCCTATATTCATTCTCCAAGATTGAGACCAGTGTTGTTAGTTTTTAGGGTTGGACCATGATTATTCAAAAATAAAGGCCAACTGCCATCCAAATATTTATTTGTAAGGTATAGCTTTTGGTAATGAGATCATCTCTGGTCACATACCTTGATGACAAAATTAAATTTGTCCATCCATGTGACCTATTTGCTAGGGAAGCAGAGCTCTGTATAAGAAATGCTAACGAGAAATTGAGCACTGATGAATTTATTTCACAAAACAATTGACACCCTACAATATTTTTCCATGAAAAGAGAAACCCTCAAGACAGGATGGATTTCCACCTATCTTTTTTTCAGGAATTTTGGTAAAACATAAAAGGGATCTCCTGGTATCCATAGGAAAGTCAAATGGAATCCTGAAGCAGATGAATGCCACTTTATTGGCATTCATCCCCAAATCTGAAGCCACACAGTATCAAGACTCTTTCAAGCCAATTTCCCTTTGTAACACTATGGACAAAATTACATCCAACATGATTGCAAATAGGCTGAAGTAAACTCTACACCTTCATGCAAGGCAGGAAGATAATGGATATCATAATTTTGGTTTATGAAATGATTCACTGCCTAGTTCACAAAGAAAGGCACTCACATTAAGTTGGATATGCTAGGTTTATGACCAGTTCAATGGATTTTTCCAGAATTGATCAACAAGTGTTATATGATGACTAATGCCAATGAATGGATTACGAACTTACGAGCCATTTCACAAACCCAAATTTTCAGTTTTACTTAACGGTATTCTCGCTAGCTTCTTCACAGGCAAAGAGGGGCTTCTGGCAATGAAAACCCTTTTCACCTTCCACATTTATCTTTCTCTTAAAAGCCATCCAAAAGCTGAAAATTGAGGCAAGAATGTAGAGTAAGGCAGTAATCTCAGCAAATTTTCCTTTCCCATAAGCAATTGTGGATGACACCATCCTGTCCAGAGTTCCATCCTCAGGGAAAGCTTTTAATTTTTCAACCATATACAAAACCCATGATGAGGCTGTAAATCAACTGGTCAATTCCCAGAAATCGCAAACCTCATTTTTTATTCTTTTAGAACACAGGCATCAGAAGGAAAAATCTTATAACACTTTGGGGTTTGCACAGGTGGAACTACCAGGTACATGTATCAATATTCCATTATATAAAGAGTGCCCCTCTCTGGAAAAATCTTGTTGGCAAATTTCAGATAAAGCTGGAGGGTTGGAAAGGGAAGTACCTGTAAACAGCAGGCAACTAAAGTTGCTAAAGTCAGTCTTGTAAGCCCTGCCTACTTATTTCATCAGTCTTAACTACTAAGGATTTGCACCGTGGTAAGAAATATCATTGTAGAATATGGACATTACAACAAGTTTTCACCCTTAGCCTAGTGTAGGGTCTAAATATTAGAAAAAAAATTTCTCAGTAAAAAATTATCAGTGGTTCTTGTTAATGATAAATGGACAGCGTCGATATAATGCTTATTTATACTTGACACAGGATTTCAAGAAGTCATATGAGGCCGACCTCACTCATATTATTTGCAATTTTCTTTTTGTTCATTCTTGGTGGCCGACTTCATTCTAAAAGATAATTTATCTTAACTTGGCCGACTTGTTATTTGTTTAATTTATTCTTGAGGCCAACTTTGTTCTTGAAGAAGTGCAACCTCTCATTGCTATGTATTTATAGAAGATCACTTCACTCCTTTGTTCGATCATTAAGTTCATTCCATGCAAGTGCGAATTCCTTAATAGCAGATTGTGTATCATTTAAAGAACAGAGATTGCGAATATTGCCAAGTGCGAATTCTGTAAGTCCGTATTCTGTCAAGTGCGAACTCTGTCAAGTGCGAATTCTGTCAAGTGTGAATTCAATCAAGTGCGAATTCTATCAAGTGCTTCAAGATCAGATTGCGAATTAATTAAAGGGCAGATTGCGAACTTTTCTAGAGCAGAATTTGAAGTGTCAGTTTGTTTTCTGTTCTTGCATTTTGTACAGGTGCTGAATATTGGTCTTGTGTTAGGCCTCATTGTAAAGAGAATTGTTGCCACTGTTTATAAATATAAGAGAGATCTTTGTTGCTGGGTTTTTCTCCCTCAAGAGGAGGGTTTTCCCAGGGTATCTGCTATGTTATTTTGTCTGATTTTGAATTATTTTTCTGTGCATATAATCTGTTCACTAAAATTTACAGTTCTTTTCTTGCAGAGATTTTCTTGGGGAAAATTCTAGGGTGAAATACTAAATATGGGAAAAAAACTAAGTTCTGAGACAATCTCTAGATTCTTTCAGCCCCACTCTCTAACAGGACAGGAAGGCAAATGGACACACTTGGTGAAGATCAGGAATAGGAAGGTCAATGCTTATTGAGAGAAGATAAATTTGGATGGTTTCAGGAGGAGAAATGGTGGAGGGTTGGAGGATATTATGAGGAACTATAGAGGGTAGGAAAAAACTTTGCAAGATTCTGAGACTTCACATGGCACCCTGGAGAACAGAATAGAATAAGGCAGATAAGCTGATCTCAGAAGGTGACAAATCTAGCAACTATACAGTGAAAGACGTATATGATCAGACATATTTGAAAACAGAACAGACTAGGGACTTATTCTGGAAGATTTTCAGGACCTCAGGTGGGTGGCCAAATGCTGTCTAGCTAGCCAGTTTATGAATAGGAAAGATTTAAAGGGTCCATATCCAAGATGGAACACTGAGTACTACCTTTGGATTAGGAGAAATGAATCTCTGGTCTCTGTTCTGCAAATGCTTCTGATAGCAATGACATACCATTTTTAATCAGAACAAAAGCCACCCTGCAGTGTATAATGTGGAGCCTGTTCTGTTATTGTTTGAAACTAACGTCAACTGTAAGGGAGTTATCATGATTGAAAAATGATAATTACAACAAAGCATTGCCTCTTACATTGTGCCACCGTAGCTGTATATAGATGAAAGTATCCTCAGGTCTCGTGAGGTCACACAATTTTTCCACAAGTTATAGAGATCCTAAAGCTATAGAATTACCGAATCAAATATTCCAACCCCATATTTAACATAGGCAGATTTGAATGCTAGGCTAGACTTCAGTCCTCATAAATTCATCTGCGGATAAGATCGATTCTCTTCCAGCCACATAACGTTCACTTGAATCTGTTATTTAGTCTCTAAAGCCATCTCAAATGTATCCAATTGGAGGAAGTTTGATTGTTCAAAGATTGAAGATGCTAAAAGGTAAACCTTCTTGCATGTTCACAGGGATGAGACATGAGACTTTCGGTTTAATGGTTCTCAAGGATTGCCTGGTGTGACCACTACATGCCCCGTGCTAGAGAATTTCTTTGCAGATGAATTTGGAACTCAGGCATCCAAAAAATACATAGGGATAGTGTTTGACTACTGAGCCTCGCCAGCTTAAAAGCCAAAAAAAAAAGTAGTTCTAGTGTTTTTCTGATAAAAGCAGAAACATAAAGTTGTACAAAAGAAAGAAAATACCTTTTTCATGCGGGTCCTCATCTCTGACTTGTGGGATTTGTGGTAGATCCGCCTCTTCTCCGATTGACGATGCCTTTTTTCGGCAGAATCAGGTTTCTTAGTTGCAGCAACAATGACCAAAACTGGCCTTCTGGATAACATGATAAGAGGCCTGACAGAAGCACCTGAAAAACAATTCTCAACATATTCATAGGCCCCTTGCTAACTTCTCTAACAAAAAACCAACTGCAGCAAAATGCAAATTTCCTTGAGCTACATTCTATACCCATGAATGCAATTCTTTCCAAAACTTGGCTAGAAAAAATTTATAGCAGAAACAAAATGAGATGAACAATTCCCCACACATTCATCAAACACCACTAACCCTTCTCAGAAAAACAGTAACTTCAAAAAATCAAAAAAAATTGACATAAAATGTTCATTTCCCTAAACCATCATCAATCCCCACGAATGGAAATCTTCCCCAAAACTTCACAGGGACAACGAATACCCCCCACCACAACAGACATTCACATAAACAAACAGTGTTTAAAATAAAATTAACGAAAATGTTTACAATAAATTTACAACCAACCATTGGGTATATCTCTGTTAACAATCTACCAAAACTTGGGCTCCCTTGAACTTCATGCCGGGATAGTATACGTTTCGCGTAATGGGTATAATGAAGTTGTGGGGTAGCACATAAAATGTACAGGCCTTTTGGGGCTGAAAAATGAACAGAATAGAGTGCAAAACGAAGCAAAACATGAAGAATTAAAATATCTGTACCTGAAAATAACGCATTTCGTGAAGAAGTGGTTGAAAATTTGAATGAGGGAAATGCATTGCTGGGATTTTTCAAAGTGGCGGATGGCAGGCGAGCAGCTGGCATTGTGCGAAAGGAGAGTGAAAGGCACGAAGCCATTTTCTTATCTGCGTTCTCTCTTCTGCTCCTATCATCGGATATTATCCATTATATCCGTAAATTTTCAGCAGATAACTAATAAAATGTTTAGGAGTATAATGAAATAAACTAGTTTTAAGGGTGTAGCAAAATAAAATTACATTTTTTATATAAATGTTCAATAAATATTAATAAAAAAATAAATATTCTTTCATAAATTTGGAATAAATGTTATGAATTTTAAATAATAAAATAATAATATTTAATTTTTCGTTTGGTTTTAATTTGATTGTTGTTAAAATTGACAATTAATATATTTTTTACCTATAAATATAGATGTGTTTGACTAGTTGAACTATTGTTAAAATTGTCAAATAATCTATTTCTAAAGCTATTAATTTTATTTTTATTTGTAAATATAGATGTATTTGATTAGTCAAACCTATAATAAACATGTAGTGTTGTTAGCAAATACCTTTGAAGAGTTTGCTAGGTCTCGTTGATTCTCTTTTGGTTAATCCCATAGATACTAATTTAATAGCTTTGTACCATGATCAAAGACAACATGCAATCATATAGTATGCCTAGGATACTTATGCAATGTTGATGTCACAAAATAAAGCTTTGATATTCATTGATGTGTACTAGATATGCTAAATTATACACTCTCCTTAACATTCAAAATGAATTATTAGTTGTCCTTTCAACACTTTAGCATACAATTCAAAAGTTTTTGTGTTTCAATTGACTCATAACATCTAATTGGAGGGAAACGTCTAGGGCCTAAATTTTGAATTTGAATTTTGAAATAGCTATGGATTTGAACCTAGTTGGTGGATAGATAAACTAAGGATCATGGTTGACTCTCAAAGATGAGTGCAAATGGAGTCAAGCTAGGATTGGACTATTTGTCAATTTTCATGCGGAAATACATCATTTCCATATTATTTCATGCACAAATACGAAATTCTAGAAGAGGACTTGTAGGTGCAGAAGCACGAAATCTTCTCAGGCTAATGTCCTCCATATCATATACAATTGTAGGGAACATTTTAAAACATGTGAATATTTGAGTCATATTGAATCTAGAGGTTTTAAGATTGTTTATGATCACTCTAGATTGTTGATTATACTCTTGAATGGAATCATTTGTTGTTGAGATTATACTTTTGATTAGAATCG
>VDFB02097506.1:0-25160 GCA_007258455.2 Sequoia sempervirens
TCTTTTCTTTCTTTGAAGTCTTGTTTCCACCATCAAGGAAATTGCTCAAATGAAGGTGATGACAATGCAAGTATGACACTAGTCTATGTTCTTGTCTTTTTGTGCGATAAAGGATGACAATACAATGAGATAATAATGTTTTACCTAAGGAAATGTGTAATGCTAAAAAGCTAAAGTGACGATTATGACTAGGATGATGATGATGACAAGGTGCAAAATAGGGAATAATATGATTATTTCAACTAAAGAGGCAACTAATGAAAAGTCTAGGTTCAAAATGACAACTAGGATGAATAATATTTTTATATTTTTGGGAATAAAGTATGCAAGGTATAAACTAGAATGTACCTAAGCACTCTAAGCTTAATCTTTGCTCTCAATTTTCAGTTACCAAAGGGCTTATTGAAAATGACAAGGTGACAAAGTCAAGAGGGCTAGTGAGTTTTCCTAACTAGACTATTAAGTTGGAAAGATCCACAAAAGGTGACAATGACTAAAGATAGGAATAATGACAAAGTCCAAGATAACCTAGCTACGAAGGAAAATATTTTGCAAATTGTGATAAAGTTGGCCCAATCCAAAGTATGCGAAAATGAAAACCTAGGGTCAAGTTAATGTTGAAAACATGACTATGAAGTTACCTAAGGGATGAATTTAATTTTTTTTTTTAAAGGTCTAAGCCTAAGGTCAAGAGTGCAAACTAATGGATGAATGATAAAGATTTTGAGCAATTTGAAAGCTTGTTTCTGACATAGACCTCTTGGAAAAGAAAAGTGTTTGACAGTAGGATGACAATGTTTAGACTCAGATTCGGGTTTGTATTAGGGTTTTGTATCTGTCAGGAAAATACATCATTTGATACCTCGAATGCATCACATTATTGCAAATGCATTTCAGTTTAAGCGAATGCGGTTCTGAAATTAAAAAAATGTGACAAAGGTTGGCAAATGTAGTTCTATGAAGTTTAGATGCATCGCGACGCAAGCATATGCAATGTTTATGGCAGAAGATGCAGTTTAACAGAGCGATTACGTCTCAAGGGTTTTCAAATGCATTTCAAGGCCCGATTGGTGCATTTAAATGAATTCCAATAATGTCGAGGAGAGGAGTTATGCAAAGTGAGTTTTCTGATGTATTGAGGAAAAATCTAATCTGTCAAAGGTCGAATATTTTGTTCAGATTTGTGAATGTGTTGAATATTGTTTGACAATCTAGAAGGAAATTGAAGCCAAGAACAGTGTTTAGTGTAAGAAGAAAACATCACATTAAGACAAGCACGATCCTAATAGGCCAAGGGTTTGTATACTTGGTATAGCCCACCAATATACCCTAGATTGGTGTTGAACACCTCTCCTTCTTGAGAGCGGATAGCTTAGAAGTTTGGTGGCACTGGAACCCCTCCACAACACACACTTCTATGGGCACACCAACTTTAGATTCTTGGGTAGTCACTTCCCAAGAATTTCTATCTCTACTCAAGGGAGTCAGTAGTGAGTATCTTTGGGAATGATATTGTACCCTGCACTATACCAAGCAACAACTGAAAATGGCTGTCTTCTAAAAAAATAGGTGTCTAGTTAGGGCACTCGTTCGAGTGGCCACACATGGGGTGAGAGATTAATCACCGATTAGGTGGCACTCCAGCCTGAAGAGGTTATGCTAAAAAAGGTTTATGGGAGTACTACTCTGTCTGTGTGACACATCTGCACTCGTGGTACTTGAACTATCCTCAAGCACCCATCTTATATCCTAGCTGGAAGTAGCTTGGCTTTAGCTTGTTACCAGTCGAGCCGTCCCTTAAGGTGAGTACTTTTTTCGTTAAGGAAGGCCCATTTATAGAAATAATAACCATTTCTCTTACACCTAGGATCGCCCAAAAGCACAAGGGGAGAGGATACTTACATTATTAAGTCTTAAGGGTTACAACAAATAAAGTGGGTTTGGCTTTCTGATCACCAAGTTTTCACAAGGTGAGAGCATAATCACCTACCACTTTCAAGTGCAGTCAAACACTTGAAAAAAAAAATTCATTTTAGTGCACCAATGGAAGTGTTCCTAAACTAAAAAAAATCACAGATAGATGATTTGAAAGACTAGTCTTCGACAAACATAGCTGCAAAACCACACATTAGTAGTTTAGGCAATTGTATTAGACTCATGAGTGCTGCAAACCTAGATGTTAGTAGTTTAAAAAAATTCCTTCAACCCACGAGAATCCTAATGCCACACGCTGCAACTAGACATTAGCAACCAAAAAATCCTATTCTAGAGGATGCAAAGAGCAGCAATAGACTGGAATAATAAAAATGAAAAAATCTTAAAAGAAGATCCGAATAAAGAAACTGAGCAGGTGAATGTGTTACGACAAAGCAATGCATCACAATAGTTTATGTTAGAGTTTACTATCCAAATGCGTTATCCTACAAACAAATGCATCAGAATCATGCAAATGCATTAGAATACCTGTCAAATGCATCACGTTTCTATCAAATGTGTCACGAGAGGTCATGAATGTGGTTCTATGATGTAAATGTGTTGTTTATTTTGTCGAGTGCATTGCGATGCAGCGAATGTAGTGCACAATGATTCAAATGTGTCATTCATAAACCTGTAGCTGCAAAAAAAAGACAAAAAGTCATACGAAAACAAAAAAAATGCACTGAAAAACATCGGGTTCACCAAATGCATCTCTCAAAATTTTATGGGTTAATAAATTAGAAGCTATAAATCCAAAAATCCAAAGAAATAATGGAGTGCAGAGGAGAAAACATGAAAATAAATGAAAATATTTTACCATAAACCTTCAATCTCCATGGCTGACCTCCATCACACCTTCTAGCTTGCCGAAAATTGTAGTTTTCCATCAGATTCTATGAGCAATCTATGAGAATGTCAAAGTCCCACACAAGTGTTGAAGGATTTTTCTATGAAATGACTCCATGAATGCTTAAAAATGACTCTAAAATATGTAGAAAGTGAATGTAAATGACTAATAGCAAAAAGGCCAAAAATTCATGTGAAAGCTTGAGAGAGACAAAATGAATTCAAAATTTCCATTTTATAAGAAAAGGAAATTTTGAATGAACAGACGAGATTGAAAGGCAAATAGATGGACTAGATTGAAAGTTAAGATAAGGACAAGATGGCTAAAAAAAGGCTCGAGAATCAAATTAGTAACGGTCATTTGAATTTTGAATGGAAAATGCATCTTTTGAATTAAAAATCATTTTTATTCAAAAATGGAGAATCAAATGACAGTAGGCAATAAATGCCCATTTTCTGCCAAAATAACAAATTTTGACCATTTTAAATAAGTAATCATATTTTTTATTTAAAATGAGGAAAGTGACATGTGGCCATATGTAATTAAATAAATTAAAAAATTTATTTAATTAGAAGAGGAATATTTAAATTATTGACATATTTAAATAAATAAACAAGATTTATTTATTTAAATAATCTAGAAGAATTAGTGGAAAAAATAATTAAATAAATTAAGAAATTTATTTAATTATAAGGAAACATTAGATAATTAGCGACACATTTAAATAAATAAATAAAATTTATTTATTTAAATAATCAGGAAGAATAAAGAGACATGAATTAATTAACTAATTAAGAATTATTTAATTAATAGATGAAAATGGACCGAATAACATAATTGAATATTTTAATTATGCTTAGGATGAATGTGGTGAAAAATAGAGCTTGCAGGCCTAGGTCAATTTTTAGTGTCTACAGTCATAAAAATATAGTTTGTTGCTCTCCTAAAAACTCTCCTCCTACGAAGGATATCGTGGTGCAAGAAAATGACAACAATAGTTATGTGACTTCCTTAGATGATGATGAAGAGATGACACTAGACTCCCTTTCATTAGAAAGACATCATACCAAAATTGTTGAGGTATTGAATGCACAAGTGTACGTTAGATCCCCCTTGACTATTGGACCTCCTAAATACCCTATAGGACATCCTAATACTCCTCTAATTCTTTACTCACCATTGCACAAACCACAAACTCAAAACAAACCCAAACTTATCCTTTACCTACCCTCAAACTAAGCTCCAACTCAAAACAAACCCATCTTCATCCTCGAACCACCTAAGAAATGTGTCATAGTAGTTGAGTTACAATAAAATTGCTCATACATATAACACTAGAAACAATCCACAACCAAGACAAACATCTTCAAACTCCCTCCCACCACCTAACCCTATCTTAACTGGTCCTCCTCATTTTCCTTTACAAAATGGAAAGGAGTATGACCTTGTTGAACAACTTAAGGACACTCCAGCTAAAATATCATTATGGGACCTTATTCAAGCATCCCCTCATTATCATAACATGATTCAAAGTGCCTTACAATAAGTTCCTACCCCTCCTAATGTGCAACTGAGTGACATGGAAACCATGATTCAAAAAATGAATGTTGACATTGTTTTCCACCAAAGTGAGCTACCTCCTTTGGAAGTGCAAAAACAAAATGATTCTTTCATGATAATAGTTCAATATAATACAACAGGGATAAATTGAACCCTTGTTGACAATGGATCTGCTCTTAATGTGTGTAGTGTAAGCTTTCTAGATAGGCTTGGTGTGGATAAATAAAAAATTCAACTTGCCTCTTTATCTATTAGTCGATTTGATAACATGGGAAAATGACCACTTGGTGTGATAACATTACCTATTACATCTGGAAAAGTTACATTACAAACTCCTATACATATTATGCCTCATGATGTTTCATACAATATCCTTTTAGGAAGACCATGGATTCATGAGATGCATGTGGTGCATTATACCCTTCATTGTGTCATGAAATATATATACAACAACAAAATATATACAATCGAAGTTGACCTTGAACCAAAAAATTGTTTGAACATTGAGAGAGGCAAGGGAAATCCTTTGAAAACACAAACATCAACTACACAAGTGGAACTCGTGCAATGAAAAAAAAAACAAAAACATATTGTGAAAGTCACAAAGTTATTTGAAGATGATTGGGGTCCCTTGGATTTCACACCTAGCTTTGATGGGCAACCAAAAATCATAATAAAGAATCATGAGAAAGGAAAAGAAGTAATTTCAACACAAAATTTGGAAGACCATTCGAAAGAATCCACCTCAACCACTTTAGATAAAAAGATAACAAATTACACAACAAACTTTGATGAAGTTGATTATGTGAAACCCCTGAATCCAAATGAAATGAAGAATATTTATGGAAGAGGTTATGGACTTATGAAAAAAACTTGGTTATAGTGGAAAATTATGTGGTGCTAGAGAACAAGATATCCATGTCCCTATAGTTCCTAACACAAGAAATGACTAATGGTCTTGGTTATTGTCCCTCAAAATAAACAAACAAGCCTTCACTTAATATCAAAACTATTACAAAAGATTCTTCTAAGACAACATTAACATTAGTGCATCTTGAACTGATAGACACTAGTGGTCTTGATTATTATCCTTTGAAAGAAAGGAAAGAAACAAATAATTCTTCGCTTAATATCAATGTCATCACACAAAACACTAACGATTGGAGTTTGTTAGATTATATGCATTCCTTTCAAGAAGAGAACAAAATCTTGCAATCTTAAGAGTCTTATGTAAGTACATGACATCTTGTACTAAGCAAGAGATATCCTTGTCGCAAAATGAATGAACATATTCTATTGATCAAGAGAGTATCTTGTCGAAACTCCTCCAATATCATTTGATATCTCTCCCTCTAAGAACATGAAATAAATTTTACTACAAGAATTCATTTTTGTGTGTGTCATGGATTTCATGGTCATTATACTAATGAATGTAAGTCTTTGAGTAACAAAATTCAACATCTTAAGGTTTGCGGTGCTCTTCCTTATGTTGAAGCACCTTGTTCCTCTAACTGATACTAATTTGTATGTTTCTCATCAATCATTTCGTCTCACCCTTGTCTTGTACTAAGTGGGGGAAAGGGGTTAGATAGCCTTGTCCTCATAAGTCACTTGTTGTTGTCTCTTTTGGCTAGTTGACTTCCTTCCATATATATATAAGAGCAAGCTTGGAATGTGGATGAAATTCCTTAAGTTGGATTGCATGTCATGTACTAAGTTATCTATAGTTGTTTCATTTTAGGGGCAACCCATTTTCATGATGTAGCTTCATTTGGGAACATATGACTTGGGATAGGGATTTCTGAATAAGCTCTCATGTCTTCCTCTACTTTAAAGCAATAACTCATAGAAATAGTTTTAGTAACCACTTTAAAGTGGGGGAAATATATCAACACTCATGTTTCATTGTGGGATTTTCTTAATTCTTGTGACATGTCCTTTTTCTTGGTCATATCATTGGGTTTGATTTTGTCTGAGAGAAAGATATATTTATTTGACTTGTACTCTCTTGGATACATTAAGCATAATGCTCCCTAACAAGAGACCTTACATGAACTAAGAAAAATCCATTTGAACATACCTTACACTATTTTTCATTTATAAGAACTATTATATGGCTACCTTGCATAACACACTTTGTTTGCTTGTGGAGCCATCTTGTTTGTTCATGGGTGTCAGGCATACAAATTTTTTCTTGCCTCATGAATCTTGTTGTCGTGTTGTGTGGTGCCTTATCAAAGTTGTCAATAGGTATAAATTTGGTATGGTTGTATGTATGGGAGTTTAACTTAGGTGTGAATTTCCCTTAGCCACTTGCTTGTGTGTGTGAGCACATACTGGTCATGTGTGTATGTGTCTCACCCCTCTAGGGGATCACCTTGTGGATGGCTGAAGGTTCCACTAGCCCTTGTGAGCATGCATTTAGTTTTCATAATGGACATTGTGTTCCACTTGTAAGCCACCCTTTTTTGGATACTCACCCAATAGAAAACCTAAAGTTATGTTTCCTTAGAATGAGAGTGCATTTTTTGGAAAAATAGCTTAGATCTAATCCACAATGTGTGGGAAAAATAGTCGAAGCTTAATTGTAACAACCCTCTTCTTAATACACAAGTAATCTCAAGAATTTACTAGAAGGTAAATCAACTTAGTAAACATGAGAGATAAAAAAAAAATTAAAGGAAAACATTTGCATAAGCACGAGAATAAAGTACAACTTTTCCAGATAAATTCAAACTTGAATTCACATGTAATCATAACTAGAATCAAGCTAATTCCTTACAGAATTCATTTATATCACATAAAATAAATTTGGCATAAAGAATAGTTTTACCTCATAGATTTTTCTATCATAAGCCAGAACATGGAGTTCACTGCATCTGGAATGTCGATCTCTATCTTCACAAGCCTCAGAAAGTCTATTGCTACAGAGGGAGAGCATCATCCGAGTGCTTTTCCTCCAACCACGGACTCAAGTGGTCCCCCGCGCACTTCCAAACTGGAAGTAACCCGGCCCTTCTCGAAGAGTATAGATATAAGGAACTGCCAGTTTCACCATCTGAGTCCTAGTGATGTGTACTACAAAACTCAATCGACCATACAACTCTAGATCCCTTCTAGCTAAGTATGATCATTCTGATTGGTCGTTCCATCTAGACACACACCTCTGACTCGTCTTAGAAACTATCTCATCCTATAGTTTTTCTTACTTTATTTGGTATTCTAGACTCAAACTAGTCATTAAAGAAAATCCATTCTAGTCAATCTGACTTAGAACTAATCCTTAATCTAGGATATTCATTCTATGTAAAGATTTAGGTATTTCAACCCTTTTAAAAGTCCCTTATTGCATCCTTGCAATATCTAGGGTTTATGACTTCCTGTCATTTTACTCTCAAGATTCAATACCCAACATCTTGATGCGTCAAATCGAGTTTCGACATTATCGTAGAATCTCTTAAGGTATTATAAAGACTTCTTGTCTTGATCTATGGTTTTCTTCGACCTTTCACTATCAATCAATATATAAGTTCAATTTCATATCCGACATAAAAGTTATAGATGTTCTATATCCTCCTTGTTTCAATACTAGGGTTTAGCTTCTCTAACCCAACACATGGAAATATCAACATCCTTGCTTCTCCAAAGGTAATAACATAAGTATAACTAATCATAAGAACCAAATGCTTTTAGTCTTTCCTAGACCACTTGGCATTGTTTGAGTTCACACTATACGTACATGAACAAGCATAATTTTCAAGGTTTTCCCCCACCAATATAATATCAAGGAAATACTAACATTTCATATCAATGATCTTGATCTAAGTTAATCTTCCAACATAAGTTAGGTTTCACCTTCTCACCCACTATCAGGTGTCTTTAGCCATATGGACAACACCATGTCGTCATCAAGACGTACATAAGGTTATAAAAAGTATAAAGACATCCTTTTCAAATACCCTACCAGGGTGTTTCCTATAAGGAATATATCGAGGAAGGAAAGAGGTTTTTCTTTTCCAAGGACCCGATTATTAATACAAAGTCACTCAACAAGTAGTTAATAAAAGAACTCAAGAATAGTTATACATTACACGAGTAAGCATTCTTGATAGAAAATCTAGGACTTAGTTGTGCTTCAGTCCTTTCTTCCACTTATTTATTTCTCAATTAGTCAAGCTTGGTTCACTACCAACCATAGACTCATGGTTTGATATTACCTTATAAATAATGAAAAAGAATCTCATAATAAGCAATGATGGTTTCATGCTACATTCCCAGCCATATCTATGCCAAGAAGGGTTTGAGGGTAACATACCCCGACTACCTTTTTAAGCATCTAAATCACTCTAGAACAATCAAGAATTAAGCTTTCTCATTGTCGACATTCTAAATAAATCTCGCAAAGATTCATGCATGAAGTGGTTTATAGGCAAGACTGCCCCACTACTGGTTTCATAATCATTATTGTTACAATGTGTACGTATATACAAGGATAAGGCTATATCCATTCTAAAAGAAGAAAGATTGCTTTACTTACCATGTACGCAATAACCCGTCATCTCTCGACTATTCTGAATTTGAACTTGAAGTTACTATGGAATTAGATAGCATTTGAGCTAAGTCTTCCCAACTTGATAGTCGTTACTTTGGCCACATTTATTCCATTTCAGAGGGTTTAGTTTCCCGGACAAAATTTGCACAAGTCTACGTTGGCCCTTAGCCTGAACACCATAAATTCCTGCTCACTAGTATGGCCTGCCTCTTTTATTGACTGCCAACCCTTTAAAAGTTTACTTTGATATTTTATCCTCAGATTTTTGGCCGATAGGTTTCTAAATAACTACATTTGGCTTTCTCTATTATAAAGTAAGCCAGGGATGATGATGGCGTAGCATTGTATCTTAACAAATTTCTAGGCCCTGCATCGCTATTCCCATATCATTTCGATGCTTCCATGACCATCTGTGGCGGATAGAGTATATGTAACGCAACAGCTCTTAATCCCCGATTCCTCCATGTCAGTGTGGCGAAGGACCTCCTAAGCAGTGACATTGCAAGAAGAAACTACCTTCGGTTACTAATTCTCTACAACTTCTAAAATATTCGACGCCACCCCTTTTTGCATAGTCATATGGCACTCCTCCTTTGCATTAAGTCCCAACAGATTAGTTAAAGATTGGTTTTCCAAGTTGAGATAAAAGATCCTCTCCGAAACGGTTACCGCCATCCCTCCTCTTGCCAAGAATGGCTCGATGAAGATAAGCTCAAGATTCCGTTAGAATGGTAGTTATCTCAAAGATTTAACTCTACCTAGGTTCAAGATGGACGCCGCCATTGCCACGAGCAATTCCCACTATGCGAAATAAGCGCAGCCTTGCATACTATCCGTGGCTCAAGAACATTTAAAAGAGCATTCAAAAGGTAACAACAACCACCCGAAATTACTATGTCGTTGCAAGTATAAGATTATACTCATAAAAAGATAGTAATCCTTTGCTGCCAAAACATTATCGATGTGGCTCAAACAACGAACCAATTGGTATTTTAGCAAGATATAATTATATTTATATATATTGGCGCATCTATGCCTGAATCCACTTTATCCGTTTGTGGCTCTTATAACCTTATGAGGATATTTAAATATGGCAAAAATGAATATAATTGTCGCCAAGAATGCTTGTCGTGGCCCTAGGGGTGTGCATATGGTTTAAATATTGAAAAGTATGAGGTTGGAAGTATCTTAGTCTGATCTAATATAGATTAAAAGAATTGAACAATATCTACCACACATGACTCACGAGATTCTCTTTACTAAGAGTTGAGTCTCATTGGTTAGCTCTTGGCTTATCTAGCCATTAAAGATTTTAATCATATATTTTAACATAATGACCTTTAAAGAAACTAAAAGTTTCATGGGCAAGAGTTGACGACATAGTTCGTTATGTTGTCCAATCAACGTACTCGCCAAAACTAAATGAACTCAATGTTAAAAAGAGAGTTAATAACCCTTAAGAGTATTAAATCAACACAAAGGTCGACTAATTGATTATTATCGACAAGCTTCTAAACACGTTAAACAACATGCACTAGACATTAAACGACATCGACAACTTGTCGAGTCGAGAAGTAAACTTAGACCAAGAGAGTTGAGTATCACTCACCCGACTCAAGTAGGTTCGACCAATTTGCGCCTACACAAGACTTAAGATGGCTTGAAACTATTATTTTCCTTATATCTATTCCCTTCTCTCCGATGATGCTCTCCCTCCTTTTCTCGGAGGGCGGAAACTGTTCCTTGAATGTGACTTGCATTCACCAACTCAAGATTAGTGTATTATTAATCATTTCATAATCCTTATATGAAATCATCACACCTTGACAAATTTTGAACACATGTCAATTTTAGTCAAATAAACCTAACTCATGAAAACATTGATTTTTCCTAACATTAAATCATTGAGTCATGCGTAAGAATCTACTATTTACTTCAAAAGTAAAAAGTAAAACATAGTTAAAGTTAGGGATGTAACATTAATACACCAAGTTTCTTTCTTTTTTCTATCATCTTTATGTCTCTTACATTTCATGTTTGTGTATCTTGATGTTTTATACATACACCATGTGTGTGTCCCTTTCTGCTTATGTTGGTTTGACGAAGGATCTTGGATCCTAAGGGATTGGTTACCTCCTTCATATTTTTCATCCTAGAACATCTACATTGGTACACTCATAACCCACTTGAATGTCTAATTTAGTGTGATTTTCAAGCAAGTTCCTCCTCTCACTAAAGTGGGGGCTAAATGTAGTGTAGGAAAAACTATTCCTTTTTCACACTTAATTTGGGAATGCATAATTAATGAGAAAATGAACCTAATTGTGCCTTATTTAGGGTGTTGTAAAGTGTGTCCTAACACTTGCACACTAATATAGAGATTTATTAATTAATTTAGATTATTTATTCCTTAATTGGTCCTATTTTGCATCCACAAGCCTTATTAATTGCATCTTTCTATGGATAATCTTGACACTTATCAGCTAACCAACCATAATTTAGTGTTTTAGGTCATGTGTTCTAGATATGGTAATCTAGGACTCATACACCACCTTGGGAATGAGTCCCACCTAGGTATTGGGACTTGATTTTAGGTTTCACATTAAGCAAGACCTGTCTTGGAGTCTATGCCCCAATTTTGAGCCACTGGGACTCATACGCCACATTGCGAGTATGAGTCCCACTCTAATCAAGACCTATTTGGAATTCAATTCTTGGTGGCATTTTATCCTCCTAGATATGATGTTAGATTGTAGTGTTGTAATTTCAAAATATTTGGCATGAACAAGTATCAATACAAGGCTATTTCATATAATTTCACCTAAATTAAATCTAATCTATCCCTTAGAATTTTATAAGCAATCAAGAGAACTTTCATAAGAGTTCACAAGAGAATTCAAGAATATTCAATAGCATTTCAAGAGAATTCAAAGGTATATTTGAAGAATATTCTTGCAGTAATTCAAGATCCATCATCATGTCAAAGGAATAAAGCATCAAGCATGTTGTTGAGCTAGTGTTGTGATTTAACATTCAAGATCCAAGTTAAGCATTGTTCCACATATAATTTAGGATCAAGATCTACATTATTCATGGCCACTTCATGTTAGATTACATATTAGCATTTCAATACATCATTTAAAGTATCATTGTTAATGTTTCATGATTCACGTTTCATTATTTCATCATAATGTTTAATTATGTAAATGGGGCTTGACCAATGCAAACCCCTATTCCCTAACAATAAACAAGTTTTTCTACCATTTGGTGTGTGATTTCAGATCTAGGTGTTTGAGACTTGAAGATCCTTTGAAAATAAAGTTGCAAGATTGAAGAAAGTTTCCAAGTTGTCACAATGTTGTCATCTTCACATAAAGTCATGTATAGGCCAGAATTCAAGGTTTCAGACTAAAAAATTGATAGGAGAAAAGATATAGGAGATCACCAGAGAATACTAAAATTTTAGCCAAACCCTAATACTGGGACTAAATCACCACCTTGGGCGTATGAGTCTCAGTACTACCTTTTTTCTAGATTTCAAGAGATCCAAATTAGTCATTGATAGATTTTAGTTTATGCACAGAAACCCTAGTTTAGGCCTAAATCGTCCAAACTAGTGTATGAGTCCCAGTGAGCTTCAAACAACAAAATTTTAGGGTTTTAGGGAAATTTTTTACCACACCTTTCCTCCAGATACCTTTCTATTTATTCTGAGTTTGTCATTTTGTATTTCAATTTCATAATCTATGTCATATAGTTAGGCTTTCACATTGCATTCATCTCTTTCTTTCCAAGCCCTTGCTTGGTGATCAACCCCCTTTTAGCCTTTAATCACACCCCTACGACAACTTATTGTAGATCTCTTTCTCTCATTCCATCCTTAGATTGAGATCTCTAAGGTTTCATTGAATGAAACTTGAAGGAAATTTATGGAGGAACCTTAATCCCCCTTTAGTTCTATCTCCCAAAACATAGAGCTATTATTTTCTTCATTTCAGCCACTACACCTTGAGACCCTAATATCATTTTCATTCCTCAAGGATAACCTTTTTGGGAATCTTATAATAAGGAATACATACTTAAAAAAATAAAAAATAAATGAATTCATTTGATCCCCCAAAGGGTAAAAAAAAGTGGTTTTTTATCATCATTTTGATAGGTGGAAAGGAGACTCCATTATAGGTATGGTTTAAAACTAGCATGGTTCTATTGAAAGGTGTTTGATCTAAGGTGGTTTGATCAAATCCTCTTCAATTTGAATCCTTTAAATGGAACTCTTCAAAGGCTTAAATTATTATATTTTCTAAAAATATGTGATTTTAGGAAAAATCAGGATGTCCCAAAGAGTGTAAACCACAATTGTGGGATCACCCATGCACTTAAGTGATAATGACCTAGATGATGACTTAGCGAGTTACTAAGATGAAATATAAATTTATCGGATGATTTATAGGATAATGATGGATTGATGATTGGATTTTATTGAATTAGATTGATTGATTGGATAGGATGATTGATTGGATAGGACCAATAGGATTAACTATGAACTAGGTCTAAGAGTGTGACTAGATGATGCAAGATGATAATGATTGAATCAAACGATGAGGATGATTATTATAATGAAAATCCACCTCTAGATGGAGGTAGATTGATGAGGTCGTAAAGGATTACAGACTCAGGATGGATGACAATCCTAAGTGTGAAAGATAATGATTAAGGTTAGTTTCCTAACCCAATTTTATAAGAGCCCCCAAAACAATTCCTAAGGGACTCAGATTGATGAATCGATGATAAATATGTAGTCTAAGGATGTCCTAAGATGTACCTATATGATTTTATTGTGGATTTGAAGACTTTAGAAAAATGTAGACAAACTAAAATGATAATTGCGAGCATATGGATGGTGATAAAAAAATTTGATCATAGGAATGGACTCGGGAAACAACGAGATTTTAGCAATCAAGAGGGTTTAGCCCTAGGTTTGTTGTATGGGAGATGGATTCACCCTTCACATAATAGGATCAACTATCTAAAGGACCACAAAATCACATCTATGTATCACAAGATTGACTCTCTAAGGTTCACATGATCGCTATGTCTTAGATTGCGCTGTCTGGACTCACAAGATTGTCAAGATAGGAAATAGGATCATCTAAATAGGATTTTGTATGGATGGATAGACACAAGATTGCCTCTTCAGAACACAGGTTCACCTATCTAGGTCTCTGGATCACCCCTTTCTTTAGTTATACAGATAAGATAGGAAAACACCTATGAGAAGAGCAAGATCACCTATTTCTTGGGACGTATGGATAGTGATGGTATGGACTCAACATGAGATTTCCCTTATGGATAGTAGGTTCACCTAATCTAGGGGAAGTATGGATAGGGATGGTATGGACTAGATGTGGGATCGCCTTTGTGGACAATAGGTTCTCCTATTCTAGAGGATGTACGAACAAAGGACTGGGAGACGTAGACATGGAATCACTTGTGAGGATAACAATATTTCCTATTTAAGGAATAGGTGGAGTGGGGTGTCCTATCTAAGAGAACCACAAGTGAATTCACCTATTAGATGACTTGACTAGACTACTGACACAAATTTTCCCTTGTGAGGGTAGGATCGCTTGTCCACAAGAAAATTTCACTCCTATGTGAAGAAAAATTACCATTGTGGGTAGGGGAAGACTATGACAAAGGATGCAAACAAAAAACAATAGGAAATGGGCTAGGACTATCTCAGAATGACAACAAGCACTAGTATATCATAAGAAGGCACACTAGACAATACAAGACTAAAATTAGTAGTAAATGTTTTCTAACTCAATGTAGGCCCACCACCTTGAGGGGACACCTCAAGGTTAATACTTTGTGATATTGGGGTGGTTCTCTATAACACTCTTTCTCATGAAGGTGGATAGCTAGAGATTAAATGGCATAGGGTCATCAACAAACACCATGGGCTCACCTTCACTCTCTCACTCAAGAACTATCATATTTCACCACGAGGAATTCTATCTCAACCTAAGGTAGTACATGGTGAGTAACTTTAGGGTAGAATATGCATCCCCTGCACTACACCAAGTTGCAACTGAACATAGGTCTCTATCTAGGCTATACAGGCTCTCTAGGGAGTCCTCAATATGCTAGGAGGGTGCATGAGGCACAACCATGAACACCAACCCATCACAAGTGTGGATCGAGAGCCCCAACGAGGTACTAGAAACTCAGACCAACCCTGTACATCTTATCTACTTATCACCCTAGCTTCGACACTTTGCTAGAAACAACATGACTAGATTGGGGTACTACTTAAATAACTATCCCCCCTTTATATACCTCGTTAGTAACACGTGGTTGAGATCATCCCCCGAGTGATGAAATCCTAGGAAAGTCTCACTAACGGGTATGAAGTATTAGATGTTTTTGGTCCCCATGCTCACACATAGTGTAAGGGGAGTGCATACATGTACTAGTAACCCTAGGTGGACTCAATTGGATTGAAATGAGTTGTGGTTTCTGGTCACCTAGGCTCATTGTATAGTGCAAGGGGAGAGCATTTGTCAACAAAACACTCCCAAACATAGCAAAAACCTTTAATTAAATCTATGTCTTCCTAGCTAGTATGAAAAACAACACACAAATCTCACAAGCACAAATGAACAAGTCAGCTAATTAGTACCCAAATTCAAAACCACATAAAAGCATAAATCAAAATATTTAAGGTTTTGGATTACCTCAAACCCACCTTTTTACAAAAAAAATTCACCTTTCTAATAGACACAAGATCTCCTTTTCAAGAAATGGGCGATTGTGATATCACCTATCTAAGGGAGAGGCATAAGAATACCCACTTCTATGATCAGTCTAGGATCACCACTTCCTTAAACAAGTCCATCAATTTAGGTCACCCAAGCACATTCACCTCTGAAATTCAGGCTCTTGGGTACAGGTTGCAAGTTCTCCCTTCTATACAAGAGGCAGAAGTGCATTTGCCCGTGCTGATGTAGAATTGCCCCTCTGCTGGATGGATTCGCCTGTCAGGGAAGATTCACTTCAGTGGTCTAAATCTAAACTTACAAAATTTGAAACAACAAAAAATGTGAAAGTAGACCCATGATGTGGGTCCCATTGGGTGTGCTAGAAATGTGTGTAGTGTGAATTCCTACTCTAAACATGCAAAACAAGGAAAACACTAACAACACCTCAAGATAAGCTTAGTTTAATTCAAACAAAACACAAGAGAAACAACAAAGTTACAATGTTTGAATTGTTCCTTTGGTTGGCCCTTTGATAGTTGATTTGTGTGCTCCTTGGTTGAAAAAATGGCATGCAAGTCAGCTCAAAATGATGGTGATGCTACGATGAATGCAATGATGGAGTTGAATGAGTGATAGGGTACAATCTAAGAGATTAGAAGGTTGCAACTATGGTGGTTGAGTGGTTGAGTGTATTGGAGCTAGAGTTGGCTAAGTGAATGCATAATTTCAAATGAGGACAAATCCACTACTTTTAGGTGATGTGCCTCCAAATGGATGGATGGCTGAGATTCACCCTTATAGAGAAGATCAATGGCTCATATGCATTTGAACCTCTCAATCCATCACATGAGGACATGTGGATGGTGAGGTGGTCAAAGGAGGGCGAGCTAGAGATAAAGTGGTAGTGACATGGAGGTACTTGAAAGTACCTTGGGAGTGGACAAGATCTCATCATAAAGGAGGTCTTTGTCCTCATGTACAATGAGAGGACTAGTGAGGAACTAAAAATTCCTCACAAATCCTCATGGGGATTGATAAAGGAATTAAAAATTCCTTATGAGTGTCAGGAATTAAAAATTCCTCACAATTCATGGGGGGAGTAAACTTGAATTAAAAATTCAAGTGGGTAAAAGGGCGACTTCTCCAAAAGGAGAAAGTATTTATGAGGGTTGACTAGGGGTACATGGCATAAATGAAAATAGGTGAGGTTAAGGGATAATTAGTGATTAAGGTTGTGCAAATAAAGGGTTATGTAGGCTAATGGGAGATTGGAAGCAAGTGGAAAATTATGGAGGATGTGACCCTAATGATGATTAGGGATGTGCAGACCCTAATCATAGATTAATTAGGTTAACCTAGATTAGAAGGGGATTATGGAGGATGTTTACATGAGGAGAGAGAAAAGATGCATTAAAAATTTGATTTAATTCATTTGGAAAAAGTGACTAAATTAAATAAATTGAACTATTTATTTAATTTAGAAAGGAATAAGGTAAGGTATTCAATTAATTAATCAAATACATTGGGATACATTAGGCTAGGGTGAAATATTAACCAAATAATAAATTATTTAATTACTATGATTTAGGGATATTGGATAGATGAATGCAAAGGTGAATTTGACCATATATGGGAGTGGTCAAATTTAGATGCCTACACCTTGTTATTAGGAAATTAATGCATAATATCCGGAAAGATCAATCCATTTTCGACATAAACACATGAGAGAAAACAATGCATGAAAGATTACAAAATAATTATAAGTCACTTAGATCAAATATACAATCCAAATGATAACATAATGTATACCCTAGGAAAACCCTCATAGAGGGAAACACCTACCCTCCAAAAGCATCCACTCTTTATGTATAATTCAAGAATAAAATATTACATTACACTTACACAGTTTCTATGAATACTCCTAAAATATCAAGCTCCTCCAATACACTCTCCATGTGGACAATCATGTTACCACACATCTCATGTAATGCTTCACATGTACACTCACAAGAGAAACTTAATACACTAATAGCCAACTCAGCTAGCCAACCTTCACCACTAAACATGTTCTTGCTTTTATAGATTCAATTTCACCTAAATAAAACCAAGTGGTAAGATAATTTAACCATGTTCGTCAAAACCATGAGTATAAAAACCCGTCAACCTCACATTAATTGTTCATACTAAGTTTTCACAATAATAATTTTTTTAAATAATTAACCATTTTATGTTTTTGTGACATATTTAATAACTAAACCAATGTTAAATACAACTTTACATGTGGACACAACAAATATTTAATATGGCTAAACACACCAATAGGATGCACCACAAATAAACATTTATTTTACACAATTAGAATATTTCATTCTTTTGAAAGGTGTATAACAACCTTTTCCTAACACTCACGTGTCATGTAATAATAATTCACAAGTTACTCTTTAATATCTTATAATGCATGACTCGTAATCTTGAATCACTCTAATTTTTAAATACAATGAAACAAGAAAAAAAATTGGGGGCTATATAGTGGTTTTATTTAGTAAAAACCTATTTTGGTCTTTCAACCTCTAGAGACCTATAGTCAAAAGGAAAATGTGTTAAAAATAAATGATTTTAAATCATATGTGTATTAAGAACTCAAGAAAATAATAAAATGAAATATTTGATCATAGTGTTAACCCTAGTCTATGGGGAGAATCACCATTGCATGCAAGTAAAACAATAACAATATATTTCTTTATTTCTATACCAAAGGTATTGTCTCACATTAAAGAGAAATATGAGAATAGATCAAGAATGTTATTGGTAGTGAGAGCTACTTTCAATCAGTATGATAAATGTAAGAGTCAATTCCCTTTATTGAGAATCTTAGACTATTGAATAAGAGAAGAAAATAATAGTAAATGAGACATCTATGAGTGATTGAATATAATTACAAAAAAAATCATAGAGTTTCCCCAAGGATTTCAACTAGAGATCTTGTTTGAAAAATGGTAAAAAGGTCTTTTGAAAATGACGAGGGATTGAATTTTGTTTTCTTGGATGAGAAAAAGATATATTATTTTTGTGTTCAGCCATTACAACATGCATTTTAAACAAGACACATGGAAAGTACACTTTTGAATCTCAGATTTTTAAAGGATGCCTTTGCATTGTGTAGATATTTGTATATTATGCTACTGTCTAAAAGGATTTTGTTAAAATTTGTATACATGCTTGAAATATATCATACTCTTCCAATGTGAGGAAAATATTTTTTTGTAGAAATATTGAAATATATTATAAAAACTCAAGCTAATGAGAGTTCAAAATATAACATGAAATTTTACAAGTACAAATGTTTGACACTACAATTTTAAAATTATTTAAAATGAGCATATAACTAAATGAGAAATGACACAAGGAAAATTAAAAATAAAAAAGACAATCCCTAGGGATTAGTCTAGGATAATTAATAGAATGTATACACAAGGATAATTCAACCTAGACTATAGACATATAAGCAATGTTTGATATTTTGAGAACTCTATGTAGAATACCTAGAATGAAATGAAAGCGAAAAAAATGCTTAGTTCCATGAGTGAATGATGAATGAAAATTGATGTATATTTTAGAATAATCTAATCCTTGTTTGGGAAATGAAATCTCTTAGTGCCTCTAATTTTATGTGTAATCTATAAACTATTATGAGAGTATGTGTTGATAAGGGGGGAAAATAAGGTTTACCAAAATGATAAACCACTATGTTTTTCACCCTAATATTATGTGATTTTGTGTGTGAGAAGATGCCACTAACAATCAAAAACTAATCCTAACTGTTATAGCAACTATGCGGGAATTTTTTAGAGCTTAAAATGATGTGTACCTTGCTATAAGGAGGCTATTTTTAAGGCACAAAGGACCCATTCGCCTTTAGTGGTGAATGGTTCCCTGTTAGGGTTTCTAAAACTAAGATCTAGGTTATTTTGCTTGATGTCTACACTCTTAGATTCTCGGTTTTTAGCTCCCGAAAACTTGTAATAATTTTTTTAGTTTCAATTCTTCGTTCTTGCACTATAAAGATCAATCTTGTAACTTGACAACTCTGAAATTTTTTCTCTAAAATTCTTCTCCATTTGATCTTCAACCTATAAATCTGCAAACACACACTCAAGGGGAGAAAAACTTGTTGATTGTTAGTGAATAGGGGTTTGCTTAAGTCAAACCCCTTGTAGGTAATTAAACCAAATGATGAAATAAGGAAATTGAAGCATGAATAAGAAATGATGCAATGTTGATACCTTGGAAGATATCTTGGAAGATGAATCTACAATCTAACATGTAGTGGCCATGAAGAATGTAGATCTTGATCCTTGAATAAGATGTGTAACAATTCTTGCAAGTATATCTTCAATGCTACATTCACTATCTTAGCTCAACAACATGCATGAATGCACTAAACCCTTGACATGATCAAATTATCTTCAATTGTTGCAATAAACCCTTGATAACATGCTTTGAAATTCCTTTGAAAATTCTCTTGTAGATTCTGTAATGCTCTCTTCAAGTTGCTAGGATGTCTTGTAAACTTCCTAAGAGAAACAATGTGAATTAACCCCTTATTTATACTAAATCAAGAGATTAAAATCAAAATTCAAACAATTCAAGTGGAAACTAGATCTAGAAATAAATGTTATTAAAATCCCACCAAAATCAAATTCAAAAAGGGTGTCCTCATTAAGGGAGGAACCATTTTCCACCTAGGGCGAATGGGTCCTAGCACTATTTTCTAGGACCTTGCCTTCGGGGAATGAAAGTACATCAAAAATCCATGTAGGATCTACAAAGAAAGGGGGGTCCTATTGAGGGAGGATCCATTTTCCACCTAGGGTGAATGGGTCCTAGAAGAATTTCTAGGACCTGAAATTTTCCCAATTAAATGTTCTGCAATTTGAATTATGGGTGTTAGGATGGATCTTTGGAAGGTGTCACAAATAAGGCTTAAATTTGAATTAAAGGGGCTAATTAACTCTAATTAACCACAATTAATTAAGGAGACCCTAAGTAAGTGTGAAAGTATGTTACAACACTTTACAAAACTTAAAATAGGGTACAAATTAAGCACATTTTATTGAAAGGGGGCCCAAGGTCAATGTGTATGTGTTATAACACATTACAACATTAAACCTAGGCAAAATTAAGTTAATTCACTGACAATTATTCCCAAAGTAAGGAAAAGGGATACTTTTTCCATTACTACATGTTCATATATCTAGCATAGGTCCATGACTATGATCTAGTCCTCTACACCTTAACTTGTGTTGACCTTTACTTGTAAATATCCTCTTTTTCTTACCCTATTGATATTTGTGTGTTCTACTCTTCCTATTATTTTGGCCAACTAGTATTATTTTAAAATAATTTAAAGGATTTTCAATAGGTCTCAAGGACCTTTCACATAGATCAATCCTCATAAATTGGATAAATATTTAAGATGATACGCATTTTTTTTAAGATGTAGTATTTTTAGTAATTTTAGTGCACCAAGTTTGAGGTGTTTCACAATTAATTATTTTTTATGTTTTATAATGAAAGGAGAAATGTAAGGTTTTGATTAGGAGATATTAATTTTTTAATAAATAAAATGAATGCAATGAATGTCTTTAATAACTAGAAAACATCAAATCATCCAAACGTGTTTAGTTTGCTTGGGAGTGAAAGATAAAGAGGGCTAATCTTTCTTTAAGACTATAGGAATCTGTTAGGTATCTATCCCCTTATAAACTACAGTGCGCTTGGTAAAAAAAATTCATGTGATCGATGATGTTGGCGTGACACACCCTCCGATACCACGGGGATGGTGGGGAGACTAGACCTCGTGACCTTGCAACAAGATGTTTTAGTGAATCGAGTTAGACCCATTGCCCCAATAAAGAGGGCTAATTGATCATGATTGAGATTTTTGAATTTAAATTAGGTTTGGATGAGTTCATGTCTATGATAATATCCTCATGACTATAGACTCATTATAGAATAGATTAAGTACTAGATATAAATGCATAGTCGTTAGATAAATATGTGTGTGTATAATAATCAAAATAGTTAAAATGGATGTATAAAAATTGTGGACATACGAATAAGATATGTATTATGCTTGTAGAGCTATGTACATATAGAGACTAATAAAAACTAAATAAATAAACCCAAATTACCTTATACATTTAGACATTTCATTAAAATGAACTTAAAATTAAATAAAAAACAATATAATATACAAATTTTATCATTACACATTTTTACCTAATTATTTTGACACGTTGCAAACCTATGCTTACTTAAGATTACTTTGCTTGAAGATATTTCCATTATCCTCATAAAGAACTGAAAATACTAAATTAGAGGAAGAAAGGGATACTATGGATTGGGTTAATGTCCTCACCTTTCCCGTCGTGTGAAATAGTATTTGCCCACGAAGCTATAAATTGTTTTCTCTTACATTCATGGAAGAAACTAACAATGTTCGCTTAAGAATAAGAGGTTGCTGTTGTAACAAAAAGTTCCCACTATAAAAGTATTCATGCAAAATTTGGATGTAAGTGAATATGATCTCATCCACATGTTTTCAAAATTTTCGGTGTGTCCATGTGATATGATATTGTCTTGTCACCAGTGTTATTTATAATCATCAGACACTTTATTCCAAGAAAAGATAAGAATATGGGAAAAAACATGCCAAAAATGAATAACAAAGGCAGAGGAGTTGTCAATCATTTAAACATTTCAAACGGTTGCATAATTGATCACTTTTGTCAATAGAAATAAAATTAATATTTCTTATTTTTTATAAGATTAAAAATAAAATTATTGACTGTTTAATTATTAATTGAGATGATGTTTGAATAAAGTTCAAAAGTAAAGAAGATTCCGAGAATAAACCAAAACATTTCTAATCAATAAAATTGACAAAAATTAAAAACGTAAGAAGATATGAAATTGTTTCATATCAATTGTTATCAAAATATGAAATTTATTTTCATTACACTCATACTCACCATTACAAATTTGATTTTTCCAGTGTATCTTCTATTAAATAATATTTTATCATTTAAAAATTATTAAATTTTAATTTGATTATACTCATACTCACCCTTACAGATTTGAGTTTTTCAATATATCTTCTATTAGATATGATTTTAATCTTAGTCTGAACAATAATCTAACTATGACATATAAACAAAAATGATATTAAAAAATTTACATACATTAAATATATCCTATTATATATACGTATATATATGTACTAATTGTATATTATTATTCTATAAATGTAATTGATGTATTTATTATTATATTAAAGATTTAATTTATTAAAATTGCATACAGTTGTTCATTCAATTAGAACATTCATACTTACCATAAAAAAAAATGACTACAACTACTTTAGATTGCGCTTACACACTGCAAATTGAAATTTATCTTACATCTGTTTATTGCTTTCTCTAGATTGTTCTTAGATATTTTACCAAAATAACGCCAAAATTCCTTATTGTCACATCTTTTTCAAAGCATTGTGTAAGACAGCGTTCCTAAGACAATGAATAAGTTGGGAACTTGAATAATTGACCTGTAATCAATCTCACATAAAAATGTTAGATTATTATATCTTATATATATTTTTTTAGAGATAATCTATAATTTTTTCAAGAGAAAAATCTAGATATTTTCCAAGTTTGATGGTGATTGTTATTTACAAGATATTACGTGTATCTTGTCTTTGTAAGGAAATTCAATATGTAATAATAGCAGTTGAGTGAAGATTGTAATGATTCATCTCGACAATAAAAAACCATGTTTTATCTGATAATTTTATCATGTAAATCTGTGTCTTGTTGTCTATTATTTGATTATTCTATTTTATGGTTTCTGTTATTTCTTCGCTACAGTATTACTTCATTTTATTGGTTGACGTTTCGACAAGGAAAAAAGACTTAGCCCTGCCACGTCACCTTGGTTATGGATGTCATTGATAAGGATTGGGTGCCTAAGACTAAGATCATACCAGACAAGTCGAAAATGAGATTTTTATCAGTGGGTGGAATACAATGGTGGAGTGCATCGCTGCGTGATTGGCGCGAGAATGTAAGGTAGGTATACAAGTTCAGGAATGAGTGATTCATTCAATGTCACATTGTCTTATTCAAGTGAAGAAATGGGTAAACCAATTTTGATAGTATGACAATTTTTTCCTGTATGATAAGAATAGTGGGGACTACTTGAAAGTGTGGGAAGTCTTGAAGTTGAATTTGTGAACAAAAATCCTTTTCCGTGGATCGTGTATAAAAACGAGGGAGACTGGGTTTTCATACTCTCCTTTTCTTTTCAGAAACAAATGACAATGGATGGTATTTAAATATGTAGATGAATTTGTTCTCTCCTGAGTGGTTAGATCTTTTGGTAGTCAAAATTTGTTTAGAGTGTGCAGGATAAGCTGGACTCGTGAGGAAGGTGTTCAAACCATTTTATTTTTTTCCTATTATTATATATTAATTATAATTTGTAATTTATACTTAGGTGACATAAGAGATTTATTGTTAAATTTTTTAATAAATTGTAATTAGTTGATAGGTTATTTGTGTGAACTTTGGTCAAATTTTTTGTCAGCCTTCCTGATTTTTTAGGTCTCCGGTGCCATGGAAAAGGTGGTGGATTGCTTTTTGATTTTTTAAATAAAAAACATTTGGCGCGACGATAGAGAAGGCTAGCGAAATGACATCAACATTAATTGTTGTATAGTTTCCGTGTAGTGGTGATGGTGCAAGTAACATCTGTCTTTAAAATCCTTGAAAAACAAAGCGAATGTTTGTGCAATTTTTGATAATGCATTGTTGGGTGTCATTCTCTGGGTCTATCTTGCTATTCAAGATAGCCATGAGTGAGGAGGGCAAGCTTCTGTGAAGGTGCAAGTGCGTTCATCTGCTATGGAATTTCTGTGAAGGTTGTTGCAGGTTATTTTGTTTTTTTTGCATGCGTCAATGGTTGCAAAATCACTAGAAAAGTGTGGGTTGTGATAATTTTGTGCCGATTTTTTGTAGGCAGTGGAGAAAGAATGGAGGGCAGAGAAAGCAAGTAGGAAGAGGTGTATTTGAAGGATGCGGGAAGAGGTGTATATTGAAAAAACCATTTGTCGTGTATTTCTAAATCAGTTTATGTTATTTTTTAAAGGGGATTATTGATTGTTGCTCTGTAGCTTAGTCTAAATTGTTTGGTTTATGGTTTCTGTGTAGCCACCATGGGTGGAGGACAATATTGTTTGTTTTTTGCATTTCCTATGTTGAATTTGTGTTTTTTGTGGGCTTTTTCATCTGGGTTACTCTTGAAACCAATATTTTTTCATTGTGTCGATTGTGTTGAAAAGACTATATAGTTTTGTGGGTTTTGGCACATGGGTGACTATTGGCTATATTGTTTCATTTATGGC